>CATKHJ011323630.1:0-15524 GCA_949750685.1 Vernicia montana
TTTATGAGCAATGATTATATGAACTATGAATTATAAAAATGTGATGTTGTATCTGAAGTTGAGGGAATAAGGAATTATTATTTGAAGTGTTAGTTTCATTGCAGGTTGCGTATCTTGGGGCATGTGATATGTATAATCGGCGCTTCGCCGGATTTTCATTAGAATAATAGTAGTGAGGGGGTTCTACGGGTGTTCGGTGCCTTAGCGGTTACCCATACCCTAGGACAGTCGCGACTCTTGAGTTGGGTCGTGACAGGGCGGATCTTTTATTTTTAAAGCGGGTTGGATTTGTGTTTTAAAAAACCCGTCACATACTCGACCCGTTGCCATCTCTAGGGGGGGAGGAGTTGGTGGCAATTTCATATTTTTACTCTATAAATATAGTAGAAGATTATCATTATCTTGTATTTAGTTGATTATTGTTATCTTGTAATTAGTTGTGATTAGGAGTCCATTTGTTTATCTTGTTATATTCCTACTTATCAGGAATAGTTGGAAGCCTATATAAGAACGTGTATACTTGTACTGAATATATGAAAAACATAACAGTAATATATTTCCTCCTAAATCTTCATGGTATCAGAGCGTATTTTCTAGGAAACCATGGCTAATGAATCAGACCTTATCACCAAAACCACCACCGTATCACCTTCTCCTATTATACACGTTCAGTCTGAAAATTCTAATTTTAATGCTGGAAAAACTCTTAACGAAACCAATTATGACACCTGGTCTCAGATTATGGAGATGCACATAGCTGGTTGTGAAAAACTAGACTATATCATTAGTGATACTCCTTAACCTGGAAAGCAGGACCCCTCCTACACCAAGTGGTATGTTGAAAATCAAAAAGTGAAGAGTTGGTTGCTCACATCTATGGCACCATAAATTATGAAGAGATATCTCCGTCCACGTACTGCTCGTGAAATTTGGAGTGCTCTTACCAAAGCATTTTATGATGGATCAGATGAAATTCAAATCTTTGCTCTTAACTAACATGCATTATCTATTCGTCAATCAAGTCGTCCACTTCCCACCTATTATGGAGAACTAATTGAAATATTTTAGGAGCTTGATTACCGCGACAAAATTAACATGAAGGATCCAGATGATGTTGTTATGTATAAGGCATCTGTTGAAAGATTCATATTTTTCTAAATGGTCTTGATGCTGAATTTGAACAAGTACGAGGAGAGATCCTTCGTATGGACCCAAAGTTAGATCTTGAAACTACGTATGGATATGTCCGACGTGAAGCTAATCATCGCGCTCTCTTAGTTGATACTACGTCTATTGACCCTATGGCCATGATAACTCGAAAACACACACAACCTACAAGGCAATCAAATATTGGAACTACTTCATCATCTACCTCCCAAAGCTTTGATATTGGAAGCAAACAATCTAGCTCTTCTAGATATTGTACTCATTGTGGTGATACTGGGCACACTAAAAGCCGATGCTATGACTTAATTGGATATCCTGAATGGTGGGATCCTTCTAAAGGTCAAAAATGAAAGAATAAAGCTTCAATACCAACAGCATCTACTACTATAGCCGAAGCATCTCTAACTGATCATGCCACTACATTAAATACATCTTCAGGATCACCAGGTAAGTCTCTTGATAACTCTATTAGATCGTGTACTTGGATTATTGATTCTGGATCAACTGATCACATGTCCTTTGATACTACTGTTTCTACTCTAAAATCATCTAAACAATCTTTTGTCTATACAGCCAATGGTACAAAAGCTTCAGTTAGTGGTTAAGGTTCATTTTCTCTAAACCAACTTAATTTAGAATATGTCCTCATAGTTCCCTCCCTTAATTTTAATTTGATATTAGTTTCTCAAATTACAAATTCTTTGAATTGTGTCGTAATCTTTTGGCCTGATTATTGTCTTTTCAAGGACATCAAGACCAACAGGATGATTGGCTGTGGTACTAGAAAAGGGAAGCTCTATTATCTTGATCTCACTCTGTCTAGCTCAAGTGCATTGGCTTGGACATTAGCAGTTGATAGCTCATACTCAACTTCTACAATTTGGTTATAGCATAAGCGTCTTGGACATGTCTCTTTTGGATATTTAAAGCATGTATTTCCTAAGTTATTTTCAAAAACATTTCTCTCATAATTTAAATGTGAAATTTGTGAATTGGCCAAAAGCCATCATGTTCCTTTTCCCTTAAGTTTGAATAAAAGTTCTTCGCCATTTATACTTATACATTCAGATGTTTGGGGTCCCTCCAAGGTTACAACTATGAGTGGGGCACGTTGGTTTGTTTCCTTTATTGATGATTATAGCCATATGACATGGATTTTTTTGATGAAAACTAAACAGGAAGTTTGCTCTCTATTTAAAAATTTTCATTCAATGGTTACTACACAGTATAAAACATTAATTCAAGTTTTGCATACTGATAATGGTGGAGAGTTTGCCAATCAGGAGATGAAGCAATTTCTATAGCTCAATGGCATAATTCATCAAACAACATGCCCTTACACCCCACAATAGAATGGAGTGGCAGAGAGAAAAAACTGACACCTTCTTGAAATGGTTCGAGCAACGCTATTTGAAGCTAACATGCCTATTCAATATTGAGGCGAATCCTTGGCCAATGCATCCTACTTAATAAACCGTATCCCATCACGCACCTTAACCTTCCAAACACCCCTTGAAACACTAAATCGTAGCCTATCTTCACCACCTATATCCAACCTGAACCCCAAAATATTTGGTTGCACTGCCTTTGTTCACATACCCAACCATACCAGCCACAAGTTTCATCCACGTTCTCTCAAATGTGTATTTGTGGGCTATGGCCTTCACCAGAAAGGTTATAGATGTTTTCACCCACCAACCTGTAAGATGTATGTCACAATGGATATGAAGTTTCATGAAAGTCATATGTATTTTTCTAAAGATTCAGCTGCAAGTCAGGGGGAGAAAAAGGATGACTTGCAACTTTTCAGTCATCAAACAAAACATCAAACGAAGGACATAAGTTATTCTCTTGATTCAGAACTTGAACCTGAATTTCTAGCACTTGAAATTGAAGACAATGAATGTGAAGTTGAGCCATTAAGACTAGAACTTGATCAAGAAAATTCTTGTGAATCTCTTAACCGTATGATTGAAGCACAAGAGGCAATAAGTGAGCAGCATCCAACAGATATTAAGCTGGGAACACATCATGATAATAGAGCTGAACTAGATGTATCACAACAGTTATCCTCGATTGATTCCTTGATTCCGTAAAAATCATCATTAGTTGCTGAACCCTAGGTAAATATCGAACCTTCACTCAAAATACTTCCTAACCGAACTACAAGAGGAGTTTCTAAAAATAGTTATGAACCTACCTTTAAATCAATTTCTAAATATCCATTGAGTAATTTTGTATCTTACCATAGGCTATCAAAGACATGTGAATCATTTGTAGATTAATTATCTATTGTACATGTTCCTAATAGTGTGTAGGAGGCTATGAAAGATCCCAGGTGGAAAAATGCAATGAATGAAGAAATGAAGTCCCTTCAGAAAAATAAAAACATGGGAAGTAGTAGAGTTGTCAGCTGGAAAAAAACCTGTTGGGTGTTGTTGGGATTTTACAGTCAAATACAAAGCTAATGGTAATGTTAAAAGATTTAAAACTCGGCTTGTAGCCAAGGGGTATAGCCAAACATATGAAATTGACTATGCAAAAACATATGCACCAGTGGCGAAAATAAACACAGTACGAATTATTTTGTCCCTAGCTGTAAATCTTGACTGGCCATTACATTAATTTGATATAAAAAAATGCGTTTTTACATGGAAATCTCTAAGAGGAAGTATACATGGAGCTACCTCCAGGATGTAAGTTGCAAGTTGAAGGAAGTAAACAAGTTTGTAGGTTAAGAAAATCATTATACGGTCTAAAGCAATCACCAAGAGCTTGGCTAGGCAGGTTTACAGACTCAATGAAAGCATTCTGATACAAACAAAGTAGTGCTAACCATACTCTTTTTATAAAGCATAATGAAGACAAAATCACAGCACTAATTATATATGTAGACGATATGATTGTGATGGGAAATAATGTTGATGAAATGAAGGCCTTGCAAACTTATTTATCTCGTGAATTTGAGATGAAAGATCTCAGTCCTTTAAAGTATTTCCTGGGGATAGAAGTATTAAGGTCTAAGCAAAGTATATTTTTATCACAAAAAAAATATACACTAAATCTTCTGAGTGAAGTCGGTTTGTTGGCATGTAAACCAAGTAATACCCCCGCGGCTGAAAACATTAAGTTAGGCATATTTCCATATCAAACGCTTACAAATAAAGAACGATATCAAAGGCTTGTAAGGAGATTAATGTATCTTGCTCATACTCGGCCTAATCTTGCATACTCTTTTAGTATGGTGAGCCAATTTATGCATCTCCAATCGATGAACACATGAGGGCTGTAACTCGTATCTTACAATAACCTAAGTCTTCACCAGGAAAAGGGATTATGTTCACCAAAGGGAATATGTTGTCCGTTGAAGGATATAATGATGCCGACTGGGTTGGCTCTATTGATGATAGGCACTCAACTTTAGGTTATTTAACATTTGTAGGAGGAAATTTGGTTACCTGGTGGAGCAAAAAACAAAGAGTTGTGGCAAGGTCCAGTGCTGAAGCCGAATATAGGGGAATTGCTAAATGTGTGTGTGAGCTGCTATGGATAAAAAATCCAATGCAAGAACTCAAGATCTCACCAACATTTCCGATGAAATTGTATTGTGACAATAGGGCTGCATGTAACATAGCACATAATCCTATTCAACATGACTAAACAAAACATATAGAAATTGATAGACATTTTATTAAAGAGAAATTGGAAGCAAAGATTATTGAAGTCCCTCATATACGATCTTAAGACCAGCTTGCAGATATTCTCACTAAAGCCTTACCAAGTAAAGTCTTCCATGATTTTTTTAAACAAGTTGGGCATGCAAAACATTTATGCACCAACTTGAGGGGGAGTGTAGAAGATTATCATTATCTTGTATTTAGTTGATTATTGTTATCTTGTAATTAGTTGTGATTAGGAGTCCATTTGGTTATCTTGTTATATTCCTACTTATCAGGAATAGTTGGTAGCATATATAAAGATGTGTATACTTGTTTTGAATATATGAAAAACATAACAGTAGTATATTTCCTCCTAAATCTTCATATATATATATATTATACTCAAAAAAAAAAAATTTTTTTTTATGGAAGACATAGCTTAATGGTAAGTGCATATACGACTTGGATAATAGACTATGATTCAATTCCCCCTCCTCATGCTAAAAGAAAAAATCCTTAAATTTTAACCCTATAAATCATACATTTTCATTCTCTCTTATTTTTAGCTGTACACACATTTGTTCTTCTATCTCTCTAATTTTATGTTGTCATAGAATGAATTGTGAAATTGCAAGTTTGAACTCTTAGGAAGCTAAATTAATAATTTTTTTCCCCTTCAAAGATTAGGTTCATCTAATTCATTCTATTTGTCAAATTTATCTGATTTTGATCAATTGAAAATAATGGAAAATCACATCTTGAAACCCCTAAATTTTGAGTGTTTTTGTTTGTTAAACTCTTATTATTTTATTTTATAAAATTGGACTTCGAACTTTTATTATTAAGTGGGTGTTGGCAAAATTTTTTGATGCATCTATTATTTTTTTGGTTCCCAACAGCTGCATGAAACTCATTTGATTATTTTTTTAAGGAAAATATAAAAAAGTATCATGTGGTTTCACCTATTTTCACTTTAAGGTCTGTGAAATTTTTTTCTATGATGCACGGAAACTCTTGTTGGGTGACGTTTCTGCGTTTCAAAAACGGAAACTCCATGAAACTCGCATGAAATGTTTTGGCCTGTTTTTGTAAATAAACAAATTTTTGAAACACGTTTCTCAATTTTTTTAAAGGTAAAAATCGATATCTTTTCTTCATCTCTCCAAAATTCAACTTAGGCCTTCCATCTCTCTTGCAAGTTGTGACTCAACTATGGACAACTGAGATCTATAGTCGGTGATATGCTTCTCATGGCAGTGATCGGTAATGGGTAGAACAATATCAATATGAATTATTTTATATTACCACTATTTTATTCTTGTCATTTTGTTGGAGTTTTATGTTTTTTTGAGAGTTATTAGAGTTGTTTTTATATAGGAAATCCTAGTTGTTTTTGCTTTCTAGAGTTATATTTTAAATAGAATAAAATTTTATTTGCTAATTGTATATAGTTATTAACTTTATATTCATATAAAACTTTTTTTTTTTTTTTATAGTTGTTCATTTATCATCTATATTTATTTATTATTCATTTTTATATGTTCATTGATTATTTATATTTATTTATTATTCACCTATTATAATTACAATTTCAAGATTTGGTTGAAAAAAGATTTTTTTCTAAATGTCCCTATATTTTTATATGAAAAATTTTTATTTATAAAAATATCCTAATATTTTTTATATTTACACGTTTCCCCCATATTTTCGTTTCTTAATTTTGGAAAATATCGTTTTCTAGTGTCCATTTCATTTCCGCGTTTCCGTTTCCATGCTACCTTATTTTTTTTTAATAAAATAGGGTCTGAGATTTACACCGTTAGCATTTTAGAATTTATTATCCTAACGACGTTAGATTTAGCTGACATGGCAGTTGTGAGTCCCGTTTCAATTTTTTTTAATTAAAAAAAAACTCCTATGTGGATTTTATCACAATTTTTTTTAAAAAAAATATGAAAACATATTAAAAAATAAAAAAATTTAAATTATATAAAAATATTAATTATATAATAAAAAATTCATGCATTATATTATATAAAAATTAAAAAAAAAAAAGAAGCAAAAATAAAAACGATTTCAGCAGAAGGGTCAGGACTCACCTGGACTTACTAGTTCAATGAAGGAGCAACATAGGCAATAAAAGAGACGACCGACGAAGGAGCAACAAAGGAGACGGAGAGATCTAGACTAGCAAACGAAGAGCAGGCTTGACCTGTGGTTGCTCGACAATGGTCGTAGATGGCGTAGCGATCTGGGCTCAGAACTGGATTATGTTTGCGAGCTCAGATGGGCCACGATCAGCGCCAATTTCAGTAACAATGACGGCTAGTGATGCTAGGTTGTTGTGCGTCGGCCTTGAAATTCGATCGGTGGAGGCTTACACAAGCGAGGCAGTGACAACTTTAGTGCTGAAGGCAACAATTGTAGCGGCTGGGCTTCGATCAGAGATGAACTAGTTGGAGATTACTTCAAGGCAGCGCCCAAGCTTCGATCAGAGATGATCCATACGAGGTAGATATTTTTTTAGTTATTTAGTAATTATTATGATTTATTTAAAAATATTTAGTAAAAAATATGTTTAAACTATTTTTTTTTTTCAAAAAAAATGTTAATTATCCATGTGGATTTTCACTTATCTACGTGGGTATAGTATTTTATTAAAGAAATAAAAAAGTGGAGTCCACCTATGCCATATAAGTGCCATGTCAGCAACCACTAACGACGTTAGAGTTGTGGACCTCAAAATGCTAACGGTGCAAACCCTACACCCCATTTTGTTAAAAAAAAAAAAAAAAATCACGGACCCCAAAGTAAAAATAGATGAAATCACAGGGTACTTTTTTATACTTTCTTTTTTTTTTTTTAGTGATAGTTGTTAGCTATTAGTTAGTTGTTCAGTAGTCAAACAACTGTTGTTTACAAAAACTTCAATTGAGAGCTTTTTTGAAACAACTCGTATTTATTTAAATAAAAAGACTAAATTACCCTATTAAAAAAAATTTAAATAAAAGGTAAATATTAATATTTATCCTTAATGGTCATTAAACATATTAACAACAACTAATAATAATTTTACCAAATACTTAACAACAATTAGCTATTAATAATGACTAATAGGTAGCTAATATCAAACCAAACGGGACCTAAATTGTCATGTCCTAACTTTGGCACTACGACAATTCTAGGGCATGGGCAAGCATAAGACCACCGAAAACCCCTATAACCCATACTTGTTACAATCAAATATGATATCATACAACTAAACCATAATCATCTCATCACATCATATCATATCGCAAGATCAAAATCTGAACACATATGTACTTATCTTTCTCATCACATCATATGCTCATGAACTCATATGTATACACTTACTCATAAGTCTCAAATGTTTCTTCTTTTATAACACTTATTAATTACATATCAAATACAATACTCTTTTAATACCCATGGAGCTACTATAATAACTTTAATATATACAAATACACATATCAAATGGAACTTTACTTTAATAAGAAAATTCTCAAGTGAAGAATAATGTTTGAGGAGCCACTTGCTCACTATGCTGCTTTCTTGAAAAACATTTAACAACAACTAATAAGATAACTCAGTGAGTAAAGAATATACTACCATACTTGTGAGGCTAGGTATTTCAAAGCTAGCTCATAAAGATGGTTAATGTTTCTTATAACTTGGCACGTATACTTATATTCGTGAAATGAGGAATATAAGATTCACATTAACAATTTAGCTTTAATGTTTAAGAATTTATGAATCAATTTTTGAAACCTGAACTCATATATTTTGGAGTCACTTACATTATAGTACACATGATTTCTTGTAATGATTTACATATAATATTTATATCTTATAATCACATGAACATAATTTATAGTACTTTTGGATCAAGGATCTTGTATGAATGATCTTTAGGGCAATAGTTCAAATACGAATGGTTTTGGTATTACATGGATCACACACACACACATATTTATACACATTGAAATCAATGAAGTATTTTTGGAACTATAGAGTTCTTTGGAATCAATGAAAGTATGTACCATAATACTTTGAAAATAATTAAACATAGAATATATAATAGTTCTTTATTCACATAAAATTTTGGAATAATCATATTTAAATACACATATTTAAAATGGAAAATAGCATACGTCATATATAGGACTTGAAAGTTTGATAAAACTTATACACTTATGTTTTTGAAGATATGTATATAAATAGAAATCTCATAATTAAATATTTATATTCAAATAGCTTGTAAAACTAATGATTCATATATCTTGAAAGAAGATTAGATTTAAAATATTAGATACTACAGGTTTAGTATCAAGGAACATAATATCAATGAAATATACATACACACACATATATATATATTTACAATTGAAATTTAACATACTTGAAAAGTTAAGTATTGAAATCATTTAGCATATGAATGTAGATATTAAATAGTAAAATCATCATGACATACACAAATTGTTGTGATTCTAATAATACATATATGTAGTTTTATGTTTCAATTGGCTTGCAAATCAATATGGTTCTCATTATTAATTTGGACTTTTGTACTCGCAGGTCAAGAAAACAATTGGCTTGATATCAATGGAAGATGGTACTCATAACTCATGGCATTTCATCAAATGGGTTTAACAGAGATCGTTACTCGTGTTGGGGGTGAAGGCTTTATTTAGCATACTCGGAGCGTAAGGCTCCCATAAGTTTGGAGCAGAGGCATCTATGGCATACCTGAAGCATAAGCTTCCATAAGTTTTGGGGTAGAGGCATTAATTTTAGCATACCCAAAGCAGAGGCTTTCATGTGAGCATACTCCCGTACATCTGTGTACACAGTCATAATTCTCATTCTCGTTGAAAGAGTGATCTCTGTTTCAAACATAAAGGTTCTCATGGTTCAAGTAGTTCAAATGATTCAAATGGTCTCATACACAATATCAATATTTATAGGGTTTATATGGTTATTACAAATGGCTTTCAACTCATGATACAATTTCATGGTCATGGTACTTTTAGCAATAGACATATATACATATACACATACACATATACATACATATACTTATACATACACATATACATATACTTGTACACATTATTTTAGAACATATACATAGACTTATAAACTTTTAAGAAAGTATAAATATTTCTCATGGAGGGATTATTAATAATTTTGATAAAATACAATATGGATTTGTATACACATAGATTTTGAATACTCATAGCTGGAATGATCAATTAATAGAATCATTAAGAATGTAGAACAATTATTGATGTACATCACATAACAAGTATCAAATGGATACATTGTTCACATAGTGGCTTATGGTCCAAGAGATTTGAATAAACATAAAGGCTTCATATGAATGATTAATAATATCAATCAAACTCATGATCAATATGAATTACTTCACAACACAATAAATTATACTCTTGGTAGCACATACAATGAAAGAAGACATTATAAACCTTTAGGGTTCAAATACAGATATGATAGTATATTTTCTTCTCACCTCTTGTTATTCCTTTCCAATTAAACTCATATCACATTTACCATGCATATAACTCATCATCTTCTTTATTCACTTGCCAACACATAAATTTCCAAATCACATATTAACTACACTTCATGAAATCTTAACCATATAGCTTGGTTTCTTCAATTCTAACCATAAATTCTCAATTCTTACTCTTAACTAACAATTATCTCTTAATCATTTAAAATAAACTCTATTCTAGGGTTTACACATATTAGGATTTCTATAGATTTAGCTCATCTCTTGCATTCAATATCATATACACCATCTACTAAACTCATAACTTAGGATTAAACCCTAAGTAAACAAAAACCAAATGAAAAATTAAATATTAGAACTCTTACCTCAAAGGTTCCCTTTTCTCAAATCCATGGCTCTTCCAAATCATGAAGGGTTAAAGGATTTACACTTAGATCCTTGAAATCTCTTGTTATCTTGGTGGAAAAATGAAGTATCTAGGCTTGAGAGACAAATGGAGAGGGTTTAGGGCATTTAGAACAAATTAAAAGTTAGAGGAAATAAGAAATGATCTGTTTGGGTCGAAACTGCTCAATTTATAGGCCCCGACGGGTCATGGGCGTGACTTTATTGGTAACGGGCTTTATTTTTATCGAGCCAACATTTTATTTTTCATACAAAAGCAAAATTCACAGGGGTGATAGATCTGTCACGGGGGTGATGGATCTGTGACGGTAGTTACCAGCATTCTTAGCAAATTTACAAGTCACAAGTTCAAAGTTCAACATATAACTCATGTAATACAAATAATATTCAACTCCATTCATCATAACACTTGAGATTCACTTGGCTTAGAATACGAAAAATTCATACGTAATCCCACAACATGGCACTTAATTAACATACACTATTCATCCATAATCTCTGCATATAAGACTGACATGCAATTGAGGTATTACATAAATTAACAGTAATAAATATCACCGACTCTATCAATATCAGATTTATTTATCATTATAAAATTTAAAAATAAATCTATTAAAGGATTTCTCTCTTCACTCTTTTTGTGTAAACAAACTACAATTTCTCTTAATTTAAAACAATTCTTTTTTCATCAAATGATAGTTTTTTTCCTTTCTCTCAATTTAAAACAATTCTTTTTTCATCAAATATTGAAGTTATTTGATAATGCATCTCACGAGGTAAAATGGCTCTATATTCCACCATATAATTTAATGCTTGAAGTTGATGTTTATTGTTTCCATCTTTTTTTTTTCCTTTGTCGCTGTTGAATTGATATATTATATTTTTATTTTTATTTGTTGAGTTTTTTATTTAGAAGTTTGTGAGAATTGAAGTCCATGAGTTTATGTGAACGTGGCAAGTATTGAAATTTAACTTATACAAAATCTATTTACTTATAGGTGTTTCTTTTTTTTTTTTTTGAAAAATACTTATAAGTGTTGTTAATCTTTATATTTGTTTGATATGATATTTATTTCTCAATAAAAATTGAAAAGCATGCATTGCAAGGAGGGAAGATTTAGATGTTTGAAGGCAAAAAGAAAAAGAGAGAAGAAGAGAAAAAAAAAAAAAAAAACTTGCTCTATTTTTTGTATGTGTCTAATATTTTTCTTTTTTAATTAAATTGTTAATCCCATTTTACAAAAAGTATCAACCACACTCTTAAGACATGTTTAAAAAAAGTCCTTAATGTCAGAAATAATAAGTGATTTAATTGTTAATAGCCTGCTAATAGGATTTTTTTTTTTTTTTTAATGTTAACAGCTACATCAACTTATTTGGTAAAATAAATAAAATAACAGTTGATAATTGTTGCTTGTTGGGAGTTCAAATAATTACTAATTTGAAAAACACCATTTGACAGTTTTTTTTTTCCACCAGATGATATTTAATTTAAATTTAGACTATGTTATCCTTATAAAAATTATTATTAATAAAATTATTATTTCAAATTATTTTTTATATAACTATAATATTAATAAGTAATTATTAAAATATTATAAATAATATTTATAAAATTCATCATATTTATATTTAGAAGAAAAATATTATTATATAATAAAATAAATTAGTTGTAATTTTTTTAACTTGTAATTTCATTGTTCTTGAGATTTATATTACATATTTAAAAAGAAAAATAATTAAGATATACAATAATATACTAAAAATAAATTATATTTTTAATCGTCATTTAACATTTTAGCAATAATAACTAATAAAATTTTATTAAGCTATCATATTTTACAGCTATCAGCTATTTGCTATAATTATTGACTATCAACGTAACTAAATCAAATAGGCTTTAAAAAATTGAAAATTCAATGTTACAAAAGAGAACAATAGGGCACAATAAACAAAACACTCAAAATTTATGATTTTAATAATGCAATTTTTGTGAAAGAAAGTCAACTTATTAGCATAACCAAATTATATAATTGATTGATTCTCAATTTAATTGATACAATTTTATAATTATATAATTGATTGATTCTCAATTTAATTGATACAATTTAAAATTATTATATATTTAAGATCACTTGAGTTTGTTTGAGAAGTAAGTTTTTTATTTTTTTGAAAATAAGAACATCAGTCATTCATTAAATTATTTAACACCAATTTACCGAGAGATTGAGTACAAGAAACTCAAGAAAACATGCAAATCTAAGATTTGTCTAGATCAAGAAATATAAAATATAAATCTACAAAATAAAGAGGAAGAGAGACACCAACAACTTTTATTTTCATTATTAATCTTGAAAAACCTTGCATCAAGCATTGATACTAATTATAGATTTGACTCAATGATAACCAAAATCTCACTGCCTTATAAGTAAAATTTGAGAGGGAATGGTAGAGGATGATTCTACTAAAGATTGTAGATCTGACTTAATGATAACCAAAATCTCACTGTTTTATAGACAAAATTTGAGAGGAAGTGGAAAAGGATAATTCTAACTAAAAGGGTCATGCCATTTTTACGTACTCCTGAAGGATTTCATAAAGGCATATCTAACCTTTAAGGCTGAAAAAAGATTTAAAAACTTGATGGAAAGCCATAGTCACGAAAAAACACTAAACTCTCACATGCACCACTCTTATGGTAGAAAATTTTTCAAACTTTTGTGCACAAAATCATCTAACTCACATCCCTCCGAAAAAAGGAGTAGCTTGAGGGTTTTAGACTATATTTTCAAACCCGATTCGGTCCAGCGATTCAATCGGAAAAATTGAGAGTCGGTCCATAGATCGATCCGAGTTACCTATAAACCGAGTACCTTTCGTAATGAGCGTTCACAATGTGTAATGAATGTTATTTTGCTTTCTATCTGATTGTAATGTTCGTTAATAACATGTAATGTACGTTACCCATACATATCAGAAAACACTTAGTATAAATAATAAATATATACTATTATTTAAAATTTCGATTTGACTCTAGTTGAATTTTTGACATGTAACCCTCTGCCTTCACTGGTTCTAAGACTGAGTTGGATTTGAAAACATAAGTTTTAGAAACCTATATTATTAGCTATAAGGGTTGGAAGCTACAATACATAAAGGAAGAAACAAAGAAAAGCATAAGGAAACAAAGGGAAAAGAAGGTGTCATTGGCCTCCAATCTACACAAAGAAAAACGAGAAGACTAGAGAGGAGGAAAAAAAGTTTTAGAGAGAGAAAAAGAGAGTATTTTGGGGCCTTGTTAGCAATTGTCAATGATATTTGAGGATTGAGTTTGCTTCCTCAAATTTCTATACTGACAATTACATAATACGTCATGATAATTTGTTTTCTCTATTTGTTAGAATGGGATAGTGATTGATAACACTGTTTAATGTTTTTTAATTTTAAATTGTATGATAATATATTATTTAAAAATTTTACTTAAACTAATAATCACTTACAATCATAAGTTAAATTTTTTTTTTAATTTAAAAATTTGCATTGAATACAATATATTAGTAATTTAATTAATTTTTACAATTTAAAACTTTCAATACTTAAAATTTAATTTTTAAATTTTTTTTTATCTAATTCAAAGAAATTATTTTAAAATAAGAACAAAAACTATACAATAAATTAAATTAGTCTTTTTTAACATAATGTAGTCTAAAATATAAAAATATAAAATCTGATTTCATCTTGATATGCTGCTTGAAAGTTGCAACTTACATGAGGGATTAAAAAAAAAACACTAAATATATATTATATTTAGATTCTCTTGACTTTTAAGAACCTAAGCTTTACATTACACATTGACTTAAAAAAACAAAAAACTACTGATAATAAGAAAAAAGTAAAGAAGCTGAAAAGGGAAATGTAAGTGATAAACAAGATAAAAAGACAGGTAAAAGGATCTGAAAAAGAAAAATACAAGTGATAAGTTTAATATTCTAATAACTTATTTTACTATTTAATTACAGTTCATGCATGTGATTAGGATCCAAAGACAACAATAGAATTTCTATTTATTTATTACTCCTTTTGGTACCAACCCATTTTCTAGTAATAGAATCTCTTTTTGTGTAGCAACAGAGAAGGATCTGACACTATGCTTCATTAGCATGTGTCTTATGAGAATGTAATTTTATTCATATATTAATTAATAATAGGAAAAATTATTATACAGTCCTTGAGATTTGACTAAATTAATAATTTCGTCCTTCTAGTTTGCCAAACTAATAAATTCATCCTTAAAATTTTGATCCGTACAACTAATTGATTCTTCCGTCTAAAATTTTTAGTTTTTTCTGTTAAAATCAATAAAAAATTAATATTTTTATATTTTTAATTAATAGGTTTTCTTTTTTTCTTTATATTTAATTAATTTTTTAATTAAAATTTAAGAAAATCTCAGTAATTTTCTTTTTTTATATTTAATTAATTTTTTAATTAAAATTTAAGAAAATACAAGTAAATTTTTTTTTATTTTAATTAAAATTTAAGAAAATCTGAGTAGTTTTTTTTTATATTTAATTAATTTTTTAATTAAAATTTAAGAAAATCCCATTAGATTTTCTTTTTTATCATATTTAATTAATTTTTTTAATTAAAATTTAAGAAAATCTCAGTAGGTTTTTTTTTTTATATTTAATTATTTTTTTAATTAAAATTTAAGAAAATCCCAGTAGATTTTCTTTTTTTTT
>CATKHJ011323984.1:0-10582 GCA_949750685.1 Vernicia montana
TTAATTTGAATTATTGATAAGAGAATGTAATTAAAATAATGAATCTTCATGCAACTTTATATGGATATTAATTTCAAAACTTTTGAATTTTTGGCAGGAGACATGTGTATAGAAGTTTAAATAATTAATTTTATTCTAGCGGACTACCAGGGCAAACGTCAGGATCACACTATCAGTCTATAATGCCAAAAAAGAATAAAATAATTGAAGTTAATAATAAAAAACATAATTATTGAAATGAAAATAAAAACATAATTATTTGATATTGATGACGATATTATGAATTAGAGTTACAAATAAAATTAAAGATTATGAGTTAGAATTACAAATAAACTTTCATATCTTTAATTAAACACAATTATTTCATTATTAGTCAGAAATTCAAAATTAATAATTTAAATTATGAGATTTTGAAAATTTTAAAAGAATATAATACAATTCTATGACATAAAAAAAATGACAAAACTCAAAAAAAAAAAAAAAGGAACAACAAAAACAAGAATAAATTTATACTGAAATAAAAATACACATATTAACACATCTAAAAATGTGTATTTATTAAATAGAAAAATTAAGCAAATTAAAGAGAATGGAACTACCTTGACCTTAATTATTTGTTTTGTTGATCGTGATCCAAAAAATAAATCTATAATATATACATATAAAGAATAAGCATATGATTCACAAGAGCTCGCCACGTGAAAACTCATTTATTGAATTTTTTTTGTCACTTAAATTTAATATGTTCTCTTTTAAGAATTCTTAATGTACTAAAAAATATGAAATATATAAACCTGAATTTATTACCAGATATATATATATACATTTCCCACTAAACGATATAGCTTAATAAATTTATATTTTATTTAATTAAAGGCAAATTATCCCGCCATATTATAGCAAAACTTTTAGTTTAACTTGGGGTGTATTCATTAGGAGAATTAAAAATTTTGATGGGATTAAAAAGTTAGGAGTATTTAAAAATAATTTTTAAAAATTTTATAAAAATTAAAAGGTATTCAATAACCAGGGACAAACTAAGGTATGTTCCAATGAGGCATTGGGTCCCCTGCAATTTTGTAACTAATAAGAATTATAATAGTAATTTTAAAAAAATTTCAAATATTATAGGTATAAATAATTTTTGACCATCCTCAAATTTCTAAATCTTGGCTTTTTTATTCTACTTACTACTAATTGTCCATTTTGTTATTGAATTAACCATTTATTTCAAATACTATATTTAAAAGTTTTAAAGTAAATACTTCACATTTATATATAGTTTGTATATATTTTTTTGCCGAATTTATTTTAGTTTTCTTTGATTTCTTGTTATGTTATATTATATTCTATAATATTGACATAATTGAATTTTATTTATATGATTTGCTTGCTACTCATATTATCAAATATAATCAAAATAAAATCAATAACCAAATTAGTTTAAGAAAACTCAAAAAAAAAAAAAAAAAAAATTCCTCATTTATGTGAATAGTGCTTCTCAATTATTTTTATAATTATTTAGTTTTTGACTCTAGTGAATTATGTAATTTTAGTTAAACAAACTTTTGTGAGGTAAAATTAAAATTCATAAGATGATCAATGAAATTTTTAAACGATTGAACGCAATTGTTATATTTTTTTTAATTGGACCCTCTAAATAAATTTTCTGCATCTATCACTATTAATAATGATTTTTAAACACTTTAAAAAAATCTATAGAAATCAGGAGATTGAATTACAACTTTTATAAAATTTATAAAAGTAAATATATATTCAAAAAATCATTAATTTTCATAAATAATAAATTTTTATATATTTTAACTGACTTTTTATTTAGTAGTACAAATTAAAAATCTCAAAAAAAAAAATTTCACTTCCCCTCAAAATTTCAATATATATATATTAAAAAGAAACCACTCTATTGAATTTGGACTCCATTTGATCACATACTCGTGAAACTCATCAGAGCAATCAAACCACAGGTCATGAATTTGTTCTCTGTTCCCAGTCCCTGCACAATCAATTAATTTTTCTATTAAAACAATCATTGCAAGACACAATCTTTATGTGATCAAATGGAGTTCGATACTGGGCAATGGATGCAGGCCTCTGCGTATAATCTACGGTGATTTGCTTGATGGGTTGGGTCTCATGGTGAAGAGCTGGATCTGCCATAAACCTTTCTTAAAAATATACGAAATAATAGACTTTCATTAGGTCTTTTTTTTTTTTTTTTTTGGCCAAAGGACTTTCATTAGGTTGAGTCTCTGATAATTACTCTACCAACTACAAAGTTGTCAAAACCACGTCGTGGTATTCAACAATTGAAATCAATAAAAGTCTATTTTAATATTTATAAAAGTCTATTAATGTCTATAATTTTTTTTAAAATAAAATTTTTGAAAATTATTTATAAATTTATAAATTCTGCAAAAATAATTAAAAATTCATAAATTCTGTAAAAGTCATTTATTTAAAAAAAAAAAATCTATAAATATCTTTAAAAATCTTAATTGATTACACATCCTTAGATAATTTATATATATAACTTACCATAGTTTATACATATAACTTACCTTAATATTAGTATAACTTGATTAATATATATTTTTGCTACTACTAGAGAGGAATTGCTTATAAAAAAAAATATTAGTGAGAAATTGTCATTAGTGAGATTTAAATTGTATCAACTTTATATATATATTTAAATAATCATTAATTCCGATGTATATATAAAAAAATATATTATGGAGATATCACTCATGAGTGTGAAAAATTCTTACTTACACTAAGTATATAACATTATTTCATATATCCAAATCAATGAATGATGAGATATTTTAGTTAATATGACTTTTTTATTTATTTTTTCTTTTACGAAAAAATACCAATACTTTTTTGTTTCATGTGTTTTATTTTATTAAGTTGGTGTATATACCAGGCAAGACTTTATGAGTGCATATACTTTTTAACTAGTTTTGACTTTTGAAATTTTCAAAAAATATTGCTATTGGATTAGCAGTATAATAATCAAATATCTTTAATGGAAATAGATGATTTTTTTTTTTTTTTAAATGGTAGTTTCTTAGAAGATTAATTCAAAAGATGATAATTATAAATAGGCTGGAGCTAAACCAAAATATCAAAATATAAAAATTGCCAACAAAATGATAAGGAAAATTGCTCTTCAGAGATGTTTTATTGATTCAAATAGAAAACCTTGTAAATTGAATATCCAACTCTTTTAATTAGGGAAAGATCAAGAAATCAAAATGTATTGATTCTTGATTTCAAGTTATAATTGACCATATATAGTTAACAACCCATTAGATCTAGTCAAATTCCTTTCAATACGAATTAATTTTTCTTAATGAAAACCTACGCTTTTAAATACCATTCTATTAAAAAAAAAACCTTGCACATTAATGAATAAAATAAAACAGAATAAAATTTAGAAATGTTTTGACTTAATTTGTTCAAAATTTTTTTTATAGTAGGAGGCACAAACACAATAGGGGTAACCCTTCTCTTTTAACATATCTCATTAAATTGATAATAATTTTTTGTGATTTAAGAGACTTGAATTTGAGATTTCTTTATTGACATGGGCTCAAAAATTAGACTCAATTATTAAAGAAAACCCAACATGTACAAATATGTTTAGAAGCAAATTTTACTTGGGCCCATTTGTATATGTTTAAATTGTATTGTACGCCTCCTAATAGGTTTAGTGTTTCAACTTGTAATTAGAATTACTAAAATACCCCTATCAAGTCCCTATAAATAGCTTTGTAAATTTTTTGTATAGTTTTTTCTGATCACTCAATTCAATATAATACTAAATTCTCTTAAAGTTGTTTTGTTATGATCATCGAATTAATGGCTACAATGCCTAAATATTTACCAACTCTACTAATTGACAGTGTCAGATCTATATATCATATTCCTGATTTTGACTGGTTGATGGCGCGGAACGCCTAAATATAAAGCTTTTTAGATTACTTTTTTAGTGAATAGATTCCTAAATCAAAGGTTGATAGTATCTTTTACCTACATACAGTAGATTTAAGTTATTTTTATTGCAATATTTATATTCAGAAAACACAAAAAATATTCATCAATTTAGGGGACTGACAGTACTGTAATAGGAACCCAATTAAAATAATTTAAAGATATTAGACCTAGAATCTTTTTAGAGTTAACACTCTCATTTCCCACACTCTTAAAAAAGATGAGAAGACTAATCAGACCACATATGATGGCTAATTTGTTCAAATTTATTTATATAATCGATCAAATTCAAATTAATATTAATTGAAATGTAAGTGTCTAACCAGCTGGCTAAATAGACTTGTTTGTGCTATATTTTTCCCATCAGGAAAATAAGATCAAATTCCTATTAAGTGATCATCAAGGTCTAAGAGACATTTTGGTGCCAAGAAGAAAAATTCACATGATTTAATTGTCAAATCAAATGAAATTTTCATATTCTGGAGGGGTTCACATTACATTACCAGTATAATTTTGCCACATACCACTTGACTATGATGAAAAGAACTGAAATCCTCCGTGTTTGAATGGAGGATTCATTTCATTTATGAGAGTTGTTTAACAAATTCTATTCAAACTTTTAATTTTATAGATTTTAATATATTGCATGATTTAGAAAACACTCATTCTTTTTCCTCAAAAGAGAAAAAAAAAAAAAAAAAAAAAAAAAAAAAAAACTCAGTCTAAATGTGACTTTAGCAAGTTATATATATTAATATAATATGTCATATATAGGATAATGAAAAACAAAACCTTAATGGTAGGATATATTTGATAGGTTGTAATCTAACTTGTAAAAAAATGAGAATTATATTACATATGCATATTGCATTATTTTATTTTATTATATAAAAAATTTTAAATGCAATATAATCATTATTAATTTTTCATTCTTTAAGAAATAAAATGACTATTATACTAAAAATTATGTATTATTGCCCATTACATTTCTTTGATTATTAAACAATAAAAATTAAAAACCCAAAACAATATTGATACCAAAAAAATTTATAAGTTAGTAAAAATAAAAATTTCCCAAATTAGATGTAACAAATTTTTTTTTTTTGAAATAAACTCCTAACAAAAATATTAAATTATCATGCAGATGCTAATATTGTCTAATATAAAAATGTACTAATTTTAATTAAAAGGGGCTTGTAGCTCGAATGGTTGAGAGCTCGCATTACATGAGAGAGGTACTGGTTCGATCCCCTGCATCTTCAAGATATCTTCTGCAAAATGAATTTTTTAAAAGGTTTTTTTTTTTCTAAAATTTTCCATCTTTGCCATATTTTCTAATCTTTTCCACTAATCTTTTCCATATCAATTTAATTACATTTTATGCTATGCTTGATTTCTACTTTCTTATGCATTGTTTTGGAATGATTCTTTCTTTAAGTACATTAGAAAAAAATTGAAATCTTTCTGGAGAGAAATTTTATTCATTAAAATTATTACAGAAAATTCTCTTGCAAGGATTAAGAAAATTGTTAAGAGGAAGAAACATATGCAATGATAGGACTTCTCACTTGATGCTTTCCATTATCCCAAATCAAGGATCCTGAAGTTGCACCAGAATTGATCTTTGCTGTTACACTAACAACAAAAGATTTCTTGTTCCCAACGTTCTTGAAAGAAAGAAAATTTGGTGTCACATTAAACTTGAGACCTTTTGGAGCTTTCACAATTGCCTTGTAAATGGACATAGTTGATCCAACATTTGTGACAGATCTATGAAACACACGGCTCACAGATTTTCCTGATCGACTTGATAGAGCCAAAAAAGGGTAGTTTAGATCCCATACTGTTGATTTTTTTTTTTTTTTTTTACTTTAGAACAATTGTTATTGTCCCTAGTAATAAGTCTTAGTTGTTTAGTACTATACCCTTATCAACATAAGAATTCAACGTAATCAACCTCTCCAGCATCATGTACTAATCTTGGATCAATGGCTTGTGCGGGATTTATATGTCCTGCTCCGTATGCAAACTCTGCTTCTGGGTTAGTTTTAGTAGATCATGTGATAAGCTGTAGTAAGGGAGAATGAAAGAAAATAAAAAAAAAAATATTTGGCATTACTGTTTAAACTGCTATTGAGAAAAATACTATATTGAAAAAAACCTCCCAATATGTTGTTTTCAACATCTAAAATGTTTCTTTTTCGAAAAAACAGTTTCTTACTCAATACCAAATTGACTTTTAGAAAGATTAGTTCTACATATTGTTTTAATTATTGCGTACTATGTTTGATTCAGTGCTGAACTTTATAAGGTAAAATTACCTGTTGTCATTAGAGCAGATTTAATGGTAGCAGGAGACCATTTTGGGTGAAATGACTTGACATAAGCTGCTGCCCTAATTGCATGTGGACAAGCCATTGTATGGAACTACTCTTTTATCCCCTACTAGTTTTGTTAAAGTGCTACCTCAGTCCATGCTACTAAAATGTCCACTCCAGGGGTTGCAAGGTCAGGCTGCACAAGACTAACAAGTTAAATAAACAAAGATAATGTTATAGTGAAGAATGAAACTGTAAAATCAATGAGTTTTGGACTGGAGTCTTTTCTAGGGTTGTGAGATTACGAGTTTGAACCTAGTTGTGTTTCAATTTACCTTGAGAATGTCACTTGTTATAGGATTAGGTCCCCTTGAAGAAAATGAAGCTACATATGGGGCTAGTTTATCCTTTCTTGTAGTGCTTTTGAATATTGTTGTAGTTGGTTTTCTAGTACATGATAATTAAGCAAAATTAATATCATTAATTATTACCCTTTCACTAATAGAATTTGGTGGTCTAGGAAAATTCGTTATATACCTAGTTTTATTCACATATTCTGAAACTTCTTTTCCATCACTATAATCAGAGTGGGATGCGTTGTGGTGTCCACACACAATGAAAAAAAAAAAAAAAAAAAGAGTCAGTTTTTCGGTGCCAACAATTGGTGTTTAGTCTTTGGTAAATAGAGAATACAATCTACCAAAGACTAATCACTCATTTGAAGGCTATATAAAGGCTTGTGTATAACCGTTGTTATATACCAAGATAGAGAGATCACAGTTAGAGAGAATTGTGTATGTGAGTGAAAAGAGATAAGACTTTTTTTTAGTGAGAGAGTTTTGATAATTTTTGTCCGTCCAAAAATTATCCTACATCAATAGTAACGTGCAGTAGCAATATACGGTACTATTCAGGGATACTGTAGCAGGGTACAGTTACTATTCATACAGTATTGTAGAAGAGGTACTATTCATAGAGATCTAAAAAAAAAAAAAAGGAGTTTTTCAGATAAAATGGATAGTGCATTTAAATATTCAGCCCCTTTGTTTGATGGAAAGAGTAATTTTACTCTATGGCAGAGTACTATTCAGGACATTTTGGTACAACAGGGTCTTGATTCGGCTTTGGATGAAGAAAAGCCAATGAGTATAACTGAGAGCGAATGGAAGATTATTCAAAGAAAGACGGTGAGCACTTACCCCACAAGCAAAATTTGAAGTGATTAAGAAGACATCACCAAAGAAGTTGTGGGACAAATTGGAGAAGATCTATGCGTCAAAGTCGCTAACTAACTGGTTGTTCATGAAAATAGAGATGTATTCGCTCAAGATGGAGGAAGGAGGAAACCTCCATGACCACATCAATAAATTTAATCAGCTAGTGTGCCAGCTATTGAATGTTGGTGAAAAAGTTGAAGATGAGGAGCAGGTGTTACTCTTGCTTGCGTCATTGCCCAAATCCTACAAACCGTTAGTGCAAACAATGTGTGCTAGAAAAACCACACTGAAATTGATGGAGGTGATAACAGTGTTAAGAGAAAATGAGAGGATGATGAGGAGTTAGAGTACTTCAACTGAAAGTAAAGGCATAGCACTAGTTGAGAGGAGTGAGAGAGGGAGGAATCAAAATAAAAGGAGAGATGTTCACATAAATAGATCAAAATTTCAGCCGAGAGATTATGACAATATAGAGTGCTATTATTGTGGAGAGACTGGTCACATACAACATCGATGCCCGAAGTTTAAAGAAAACTTGCAGAGTCTTAAAAAGCTGCAAGAGAAGATGAAGGGTAAGCTGAATATCGATGATGATGATTCCTCTAATGTGGTCAAAACCAGTGATGAGTCTGATAATAAATTCCACCTAGTATAAGGTGAAGATGTTGGTAGTTGCTCTGGTGAGAGCAATTCTAACTTGGTGATGGATTCTACTTCTGATGTGAATATTTGCAGAAATCGAGCTATATTTAATATTTTACATACTGATGGAGAATTTGGCTACATCAATGTGGGAAACAAATTGAAGCTGAAGGTTGAAGGCGTAGGGAAAGTTTGCCTGAAAGTCCACAATAGTGCTGTAAAAAATATTTCTAATGTGAAATTTATA
The DNA here is from genome assembly GCA_949750685.1 of Vernicia montana. Taxonomy (NCBI): domain Eukaryota; kingdom Viridiplantae; phylum Streptophyta; class Magnoliopsida; order Malpighiales; family Euphorbiaceae; genus Vernicia; species Vernicia montana. The sequence continues at coordinate 8,439 of CATKHJ011323984.1, forward strand.
CCTGTTACAGGAGCAAACATAATTTCACTAGGAGGGCTGACATTGCATGGGTACAAATATGTTGGTATTGAAAAAATATGTAAAGTATATAGAGGAGGTAACTTGGTTATGCAAGGTATGAAGAAAGGGAAAAATATTTGCTATCTGGATGGTCATTTCCTTTTGCAGACAGGAAGCAGTAAAGTAAAGAAAACAGAGAAAAATACAAAGAGAGTTCGATTTTCTAACAAAGTTGAGGTATGTAAAATTTTGAAGCAGAGTGCTAATTCCACATCAGCGGAAAAGGGGGAGCCTTGTAAACCAGTTCTTAAAAAGACTGTTAAACTTCAGAGTGTAGAAGACTCTTGTTCGAGGGGGAGCATGAAAAAGACCCATACTTATGGGAAAGACTGACAAAGTTGCAGTAATGGTGGAGCCCTCCATGTGATCAGGAGAGGGAGATTTGTTGTGGTGTCCCTCTCACATGGAGGGACCCACACGCAATAAAAAAAAAAGTCAGTTTTTCGGTGCCAACAATTGGTGCTTAGTCTTTGGTAGGTGGAGAATACAACCTACCAAAGACTAATCACTCATTTGAAGCCTATATAAAGGCTTGTATATAACCGTTGATATATACCAAGATAGAGAGATCACAATTAGAGAGAATTGTGTATGTGAGTAAGTGAAAAAAGGTAAGGCTTCTTTTTAGTGAGAGAGTTTTGATAATTTTTGTCCGTCCAAAAATTATCCTATGTTTCTTTAATCTTTGTTCATCGTGAGAAAGGATGTACTGGGTTATTGGGTGTTGTGTGAGATAGGTATATAATTTTCTCCGTCCAAAAATTGTATTGTGTAACTATAAGAGTTATAATGAATTATCCCTTGTGCATCGTGAATGTAGGTTTATTGAAAAATCGAACCACGTAAAATTCTTATTATTTTTACTGTGGATTATTTATTAATTTCTGCTTCCGCTTTACGTGTGAAATATCCCATAATTCTTATTATTTTTACTGTGCAATATGATGCTGGTATAGGAAAATCAAAGGCTACATCTCTGAAATATGAATCTTGCATAATGGTGCCAATTGCTCCAGCAACTGATGCCGTCTCTCCACTATTTATTGAATCACAAAGAACAATTTTTCCTTTTACTTTGGCCTTGTCCAATGAGTCCTCAAAGCAATACCTGCATTTAATAATTCATTTTCTGCTATCACAATGCTTTCAATTTAAACATTGTATAATACTTTTGATTCAAAAATTGCAGGATTAGCAAATTTTCTTTCCTTTTACCTTTATAAGAACTCGTCGAATCCTTCTTTGGTGTTTGGGGAATCTCCACCATAGATTACAGGGTGCATTTTATGCTCAAGGTTGAAAGTATTTATAAAGATTCTCTGCATGGCAAGTAAGATATTACCATTATTATAGCTAATGGAAATCTGTTCTGTTTGACACTGAGGTTGATCTTGCTTTTTCATAAAAAAGAAATTTTTTTTTTTAATATAATTCGAAAAAGCCGTTTGAGAGTATTATTTAGTTGTTCTGAAACTTTGATAATAAAAATACATAAAATTTATTTTAAAAACAAACTTTAATATATGTTATCAACATTTTAAATATAATACTTTTCGCAACAATAGTGTATATAACAAGATTTCAATATAGTATGTATTGTTTTTGCATATGGCAAAAGCAAGATTTCTCAGATTTCTCACTTCATAAGTGGCTCCATTGCCTAGCTTAACCTTGGTAAAAAATTTCCTATCAATGGTGCTAGCATCCACAGAGAGAGACCAAGTGAGAAATTGGAAATTGATGCCAGACTAGATTGCACGGAAATGAAAACGGGAAACGAGAAAACGAGAAACGGAAACATGAAAACGGTAATTTATAAAAATATAGGATACGAAACGTGAGGAAAATGCGTAAATATACAAAATATAGGGATATATTTATAAATATTAATTTATATAAATGCAAAAAATATAATAATTTATAAATATATATTTAATAATTTAAAGTATATATTATAAATATATTTATAAATATATACTAAAAATAATAATAATTTATAAATATATATATAATAATAATTAATATAACAATAACAATAATAATAATATTATTATTATTATATATGTAAGGAAAAATGAAATTAG
>CATKHJ011324485.1:0-20612 GCA_949750685.1 Vernicia montana
AAAAAAAATGCACTCAAATAATTTTCATGTGTGAGGGTGGTCTCCATGACTATAGAGCCTAATTATCATTATCATAATAATTAATTAATTATACATCCGCATGTATAAATATGAAGAACCTTGAACCATAGTTGTAAATATCTGTAAATATACTTGTCCTAATAAAGCAGAACAGAGCAAAAACAGAGACATCTGCGCAAACAATCTCAAGAGACAGACTTGGAATGATAAACGGCAAACATGGAGGGTGGTGATATAATCAGTAGTGGACGCTTAAACAGTTTTAGTATATGGAGGAATAGTACCATGGAAGCAGCTTTCTCCCAGTCTTCTCGTCATGAAGTTGATGATGAAGAAGCTCTCAAATGGGCTGCTTTGGAGAAATTGCCTACATATTTACGTGTACAGAGAGGCATACTTACTGAACAACAAGGCCAATCCAGAGAAATTCATATAAAGAACCTTGGATTTATAGAGAAAAAGAATTTGCTTGAAAGATTGGTGAAGATTGCAGAGGAAGATAATGAGAATTTCTTGTTGAAGCTAAAGGAACGCATAGACAAGTATGTATTTGATGAAAAGATTCAGAGAAAAGGGGAAAAAAAAGGAAATTTAAAATCTGTAGCTGCAAATTTATTAGTTTTTTGTATTTTTTTTGTGTTTGATTCAATGCTCATGTGGCAAAATTTACAAAACAGAGTTGGACTAGATATGCCTACCATTGAAGTCCGGTTCGAGCATTTAAGTGTTGAAGCAGAGGCTTATGTTGGAAACAGAGCATTACCTACAATGGTCAACTTCTCTGTTAATATGTTGGAGGTATAACAACTTCAGAATCCTTTGTTTATATTTTACACAGCCAATTTCCTATTTTGTGAATGTAATTCATTTGCTGTGTTTAATTACTGGTGACTGCTTTCAAAAGGGATTCTTGAATTATCTTCACATTCTTCCAAGTAGAAAGAAACTATTACCAATCCTAAATGATGTTAGTGGAATTATCAAGCCTCGAAGGTGAGTCAAAATATTCAATTAATAGCAAATCTGCAATTTCTTTGTTTCTTATTCATATACATAACTTCAACTTTTGCAGAATGACATTGCTTTTAGGCCCCCCGAGCTCAGGCAAGACCACATTGCTTTTAGCCTTGGCTGGAAAACTCAGTAAAGATCTAAAAGTAAGGATAGAGAATTTCATGGTATCAAGTAGTTTATCCAGGAAATTGTTTTGCCACCCTATCTGATATTGGTACTCGTCAAATTTCAGTTTTCAGGAAGGGTGACTTACAATGGACATGGGATGGAGGAGTTTGCACCACAGAGAACATCAGCTTATATTAGTCAATATGATCTCCATATAGGAGAAATGACTGTCAGAGAGACTCTTTCTTTCTCTGCAAGATGTCAAGGGGTTGGAACCGGTTATGGTCAGTTACATAATATTGTTGTTACATAGTCTTAAATAGGGTAATTATAAAGGGCTTCAATTAATATCATCAAATTCTGAAATTATGCAGAGATGTTGGCAGAATTATCAAGAAGGGAGAAGGCAGCAAATATCAAGCCGGATCCTGATATAGATATCTACATGAAGGTGAGACAGAAATAGATAAGAGGTTATTGTGTGTGAATTTTCTGTGGAAATTTAACATCTGCAAGAGTCTACTTTGTGCTTTAATCATTAAAATGTGCTTTAACACTTCGAATTCCATAGGCAGCTGCATTAGAGGGGCAAGAGAGAAATTTAGTCACGGACTATATTCTCAAGGTACCAACTTTAATTCCAATTAGGCCTGTGAGTTTCAGGGGAAATATATATATATATATACTTGTAGTATACATATTAATGAACATCTCTGCATATAAAACAATGCAGATTTTAGGACTTGAAGCATGTGCTGATACCATGGTAGGTGATGAAATGATAAGAGGCATCTCTGGTGGACAAAAGAAACGAGTCACAACAGGTAGCAAAATTTATGGCACTATTGATAATAGTATACAGACATCCTCTTTTCACTCTTCGCCTGACGATACTGGTCTAATGGAATGCAGGGGAGATGCTGGTTGGGCCAGCAAGAGCACTTTTCATGGATGAGATATCAACTGGTTTGGACAGTTCAACAACTTTCCAAATTGTGAACTCTCTCAGACAATCAATCCACATTCTGAATGGAACTGCCCTTATCTCTCTTCTCCAACCAGCTCCAGAAACTTATGATCTTTTTGATGACATAATTCTTCTGTCAGATGGGCAAATTGTGTATCAAGGTCCACGCGAAAATGTGCTCGAGTTCTTTGAATACATAGGCTTCAAATGCCCTGAGAGGAAAGGAATTGCTGACTTCTTACAAGAAGTAATTCTTCTGAAAATTATAATCTGCCCTATATACAATTTATAGAACATGTGGAAGTTGTTTATGAAGTTTTCTGTGTTGGGATGCATCAGGTAACATCAAGGAGAGAGCAAGAGCAGTACTGGGTACGTAAAGATGAGCCTTACAGCTTTGTTTCAGTGAAGGAATTTGCTGAAGCATTTCAGTTATTTCACATTGGACGAAAACTAGGTGATGAACTTGCTACACCATTTGACAAGTCCAAATCACACCCTGCTGCTCTAACAACTAAGAAGTATGGTGTCAGCAAGAAGGAACTCTTGAAAGCTTGCATTTCCAGAGAATTTTTGCTCATGAAGAGAAACTCATTTGCCTACATTTTCAAAATGCTCCAAGTGAGTTGTATTATTTTTTCCCTCCTTCCATCCTTTCTATTTTACCCTTTTCTTTTTTATGCATATAAAAGTAGTACCAGGAATGATCACTTGGAAGGGGCTAGTAAAATTTTTGAAATCCTTTTTTTTTTAAGCTATGAAATTATAGGGGAATCAATTTGTGGTGTTTAATCATCCTTTTTTCATTTTCAGCTTATGATGATGGCTTTCATAACAATGACAATATTTCTGAGAACAGAGATGCATCGAAGCACAGTAGAAGATGGTGGGGTTTATTTTGGTGCCCTTTTCTTTGCAGTGATGACCATTTTTTTCAATGGATTCTCAGAGATTCCAATGACCGTCATTAAACTTCCAGTCTTCTACAAGCAAAGAGACCTACTCTTTTATCCTTCATGGTCATATGCCTTTCCTTCCTGGATTCTCAAGATTCCAATCACCTTTGTAGAAGTTGCTATGTGGGTGATCTTTACATATTATGTTATTGGCTTTGATCCAAACATTGAAAGGTGGGAATCCAGAAACTCTCAATAATTTTGTTCATGGGTACACTTACAGTACCAGACTTTCTCAAATTTCTTAATGGCAGATTTTTCAAGCAGTACCTGATACTCCTACTTACTAACCAGCTGGCGTCGTCACTGTTTCGACTGGTAGCAGCACTAGGAAGAAATATGATAGTAGCTAACACACTGGCAATATTTTCTTTACTTGCAGTATTAGTTCTGGGTGGATTTGTCATATCACGAGGTTAACTATATATGTTCGTTAAACATATTGTCTTTTCATCATTGGTGATGTAATTTAAATTCAGATGGTAATGAAAACATTGTGTTGCTTCAGATGACGTGAAGAAATGGTGGATATGGGGTTATTGGTTTTCACCGATGATGTATGCAATGAATGGTATTTCTGTGAATGAATTTCTGGGAAAGAGTTGGAATCATGTAGGCTTCGTTTCCTGATATTTGGGCAAGAAAAATAGTATTGAAGTAAGAGCTTTGCAGAAAATGGATTGATCAGCAATACTAACTTTTATGTGGAAATGATATTGTTGCAGTTTCCTCCTAATTCAACAGAGGCATTGGGAGTTACCTTTTTGAAGTCTCACGGGCTTTTCCCAGAAGCATATTGGTATTGGATTGCTGTTGGAGCTTTGACAGGATATACCTTCCTATTTAATTTCCTTTTCATTTTTGCCCTAACGTATCTGGACCGTGAGTATCCCAAAATTTACATTTTCAGTTCTGAGACAGAGCCAACATTCTGATGAGTGAATTTATTGCAGCATTTGAGAAGCCTCAAGCAATACTTTCAGAAGAAGCCTTCGCTGAGAAAAATGCTAACAGAACTGGGGAGGTTATTGAACTCTCAACAAGCAGGAAGGGCTCTATGGGTGGGTCATAAAACAATTGCACAATTTATGATGTTTTTCCTGCCATTTATGTTTCAAGCTATATGTTAAGTTAACCACTGTAAAAACAACATAGGAAGAGAGAATGCAAGCCACAGAAATGCCTCATTCAGGACACCATCTGCGAGAGTGGGCAGCTTTAGTGATGCTGACCAGGACAGGAAGCGGGGAATGGTTCTCCCATTTCAACCCCTTTCCATCACTTTTGATGAGATCAGATATGCTGTGGACATGCCACAGGTAACTTAAGGCTTTATTGAAAAGCAGCAATGTACTAAGATTCTGAATCCTGAATTTTATATCATGTACTTGCAGGAAATGAAAGCTCAAGGTATTACTGAGGATCGCCTAGAACTTTTGAAAGGTGTAAGTGGTGCTTTCAGGCCTGGAATCCTAACAGCTCTAATGGGGGCTAGTGGTGCTGGCAAGACAACCCTAATGGATGTCTTGGCTGGAAGAAAAACTGGTGGTTACATTGAGGGCAACATCACAATATCTGGATACCCAAAGAAGCAAGAAACTTTTGCTCGCATATCAGGATACTGTGAGCAAACTGATATCCACTCCCCCCATGTTACAGTGTATGAGTCATTGATTTTTTCTGCTTGGCTTCGACTACCCACTGAGGTTAATTCTAATACAAGAAAGGTACATCTTATCGTTTTCTTTTATGAATCCATCTAGCAAAAGACCACTACAAAGCACAATACATAAAGGACTTTCTGTTCATTTTACACATCAGGTTATTGACAGGAAAATTAATTTGATGGCTTTCAGATATTCATTGAGGAAATCATGGAGCTTGTGGAGCTGACCTCTTTAAGAGAAGCAATTGTGGGATTGCCTGGTGTAAATGGACTTTCAATTGAGCAACGCAAGAGACTGACAATTGCAGTTGAACTTGTTTCTAACCCATCTATAATTTTCATGGATGAGCCAACCTCTGGCCTTGATGCCAGGGCAGCAGCCATAGTTATGAGAACAGTGAGGAATACTGTGGACACTGGGCGAACTGTCGTGTGTACAATACACCAGCCAAGCATTGACATTTTTGATGCTTTTGATGAGGTGAGGCATTTTTCTTGGTTAAAGAAGTAATGTGCTGTTTTGATTTTTTTTTTTTTGATTTTTTTTATAGCTATGTACAAGTTCTAATTATTTCAGAGTCACATTACAGTTACTTTTGCTGAAAAGAGGAGGCCAAGAAATTTATGTCGGTCCAGTCGGACGACATGCCTGCCACCTTATCAGATATTTTGAGGTGAGAGCTAATAAGCATTACTAGAGTATCTTCCCTATTTACTGCTAATTTCCAATATTGAGAACTTCAAAATTTTATGCAGGAAATTGAGGGAGTTCCTAAGATTAAGGATGGTTACAATCCTGCAACTTGGATGTTGCAAATTACTACATCAGCACAAGAAGAAGCTCTTGGAGTTAACTTCACTCATATATACAAGAACTCGGAATTATACAGGTTGGTTAATCTTAACATTTGAATTAGGGTTGTACAAAAAAAATCTTTAAACCGACCAATCCATCCAAATCAAACCGAAAATCATGATTTGCAAATATATAGGATTAGTCATAATTCAAAAAATAAGCAAACCGAATTTTCGATTTGATTTATGGTTTAATAAAATTTCAAACCATTATAACCAACTCAAAGTATTAAATATATATAAAAATATATTATAAATTATTAAATTATAATAGTATAAAAATGGATTATTAATTGAATAATTCATCAAAATATTTAATAATATTTTAGAGGATAATTTCATTTATTAATATCTTATATATATTAAAATATTTTATTATTTTTTCATTTTCATTTCAATGATTATAACTTTAAAATAGGATTAATGTTAATCTCTTTTCATTTCTTAATTTATTTTTTCTTTTGTATATATATATATTTATATTAAAACCATTTTCTTAAGATATTTGTAAATATTTTTTTTGGTTTTTACAATTTTTAGAAGTTAAAATAAGTGTTTAATGCAAATTAATTTAAATTTAAAATTGATATAAAATTTAATTATGTTTAAACTGAATCCAATATAATTTTTAATAAACCAAATTAATTCGAAATTATTGATTTCATATCATTTTAGTTTGGTTTCAATTTGAAGATTTATCAAATCAAAAATATCAGTTTAGTCTGACATATTACTCATAAACCGCCCAAACAAACCCACGTACACCCCCTAATTTGAATAATAGTTTTTATATAGCTATTGACTTTACACGTTGAAAAATTCAGGAGAAACAAAGCCTTGATCAAGGAACTAAGCAAACCTCCTCCAGGTTCAAAAGATCTATACTTCCCAACTCAATATTCACAGTCCTTCTTAACCCAATGTATGGCTTGCCTATGGAAGCAGCATTGGTCATTATGGCGAAACCCTCCATACACTGCAGTGAGAATTTTATTCACAACCTTCATAGCTTTAATGATGGGAACTATTTTCTGGGATATAGGCTCCAAAAGGTACAGACAAATGCAGTGTATTCTTTCTAATAAAGGCTACACCTTTCCCCTCTTGCTCTCTAACTTGAGTGAATTGTCTGTGAATTGCAGAAGCAGACCAAAAGATATCCTTAACGCAATGGGTTCCATGTATGTTGCTGTTCTGTTCTTAGGATTTCTGAATTCTTCATCGGTACAGCCTGTCGCAGCAATTGAAAGAACAGTATTTTATAGAGAAAATGCAGCTGGAATGTACTCTGCATTGCCATATTCCTTTGGACAGGTAAATCCCTTTGTTATAATTCTTTCCCTTTTGCCAGGGCTCTGCATCTAATCATTGTCATGCTTTGCAGGTTGTGATTGAACTCCCCCACATTTTAGTTCAGACTATAATATATGGACTAATAGTGTATGCCATGATCGGATTTGAATGGACAGTCAGCAAGTTCTTCTGGTATATTTTCTACATGTACTTCACCTTCTTATACTTCACTTACTATGGAATGATGGTCGTGGCTGCTACACCCAACCACAACATTGCTGCTATAGTTTCAACTGCCTTCTATGCAATATGGAACCTTTTCTCCGGATTTATTGTTCCTCGAACGGTAACTTTTTAATGTCCTTTAATTTCTGAGTGATTATCAAGAGAGGCCATGACTAAATTAAAAGGACTAAAAACTTGTTTAATGACAGAGGATTCCTGTGTGGTGGAGATGGTCCTACTGGAGTTGCCCAATCGCTTGGACATTGTATGGATTGGTTACTTCACAATATGGAGATGTAAAGGAGACATTAGACACTGGTGAGACGGTGGAACATTTCATAACGAGTTATTTTGGGTTTCGTCATGACTTTGTTGGAATTGTAGCAACAGTACTTGTTGGGATCACTGTTCTCTTTGGATTCCTCTTTGCCTTCTCCATCAGAGTGTTCAACTTCCAGAAAAAATGAAAATCAATCCAAGGAATAAACACACAACTTTTGTACATCTCAATCTACAAAGGAATTATAATATAAATACAAGGTAATGATTTGATTATTAATTTTAAAAGTTTGTTATAGATACAGAATGATATGATTTAGGAGGTGCGAGTAATAGAAACTTTGCAGAAACTATTTATATTATCTCATCATATGATTAATCAATAGTATAATTTATAAAGTTGAGACCTAGGATGTGCACAAGAAAAGATTTAAAAGAGAACAATTCCCAATCAACCGAATTTCAACAAAACATGGGTGATTCACTAAGATTACAAACGGTTCAGAAAACATGTTGAAACCGTAACCACCATTAGCAAGAGAAAATAAGGCTACACCTTAACCAAATATCCGACTGAAGTCAAAAGGTATGTTAAGTATTATTGGGCTAAATGATGCACAGTTAAATCCAGGTCAATGAATCATCACCATGAAATAAAAAATTCCACGTAAAATATCTACTCTCACAGGCTAAAGTGAGATAAATTTAACTCCTACCAAAGCAATAAATTATGCTACCACCTTGCTGCTGCATATGTTACAGTTGAACTCAATTTTCTCAGTATCTAAAACTAGAACTATAATGGTAGACTAGAGAACAAAAACAAAAGAAAGGAAGGCAGAAAATTAAGAAGCATTCGTCACCATCTCAATTGGCCAGGCTATCCAAGAAGCTTTGTAACTCCCTCAATCCCTCAGCTGAGAAGCTTCTTTGCACCCTTGAGCGTGGGGCAACCAAGTTAGGGGGAGGCTCAGATCTGAAGCAAACTACAACAGCAGCTAAATTATCCCCACTCTTCCTCTTCAAAGCTTCATCAACCAGATCTTTGCTACACATGACAGGGTCATTGTGTTCCTGAAGCCTTCGCCTGGCAAAATCCACTGCATTTTGGTTCCTAAACACATCCCAGATCCCATCACAACCTATAATGAGGAATTCATCTTCCTCTGTCAGCTGTGTGGTCATAAGCTCTGGTTCTGCACTAAGTGGTCCACCATCTGTACCTTTCAATCCTTCCATGTGCCAGTCTCCTATAGCCCGAGCCACATTAAGTAGCCCATTGAGGTAGCCATCAAAAACATGCCCCCCTGATGCCTCAATGCGCTTCCTCTCTTTGCTGCAAATTGGTTTGTGATCTCTAGACATTTCAATTGCTTTGCCACGGCGACACAACACAGCTCGACAATCACCAGCATTTGCCACCAACAACAACCTGCCATCCAAAAGTAAGATGAAGAACATATACATAACCAATATAACATTGTTAAGAATTCAGAGTTCGCATGAATGAGCTTTCATAGAAGGGTAAACATGCCCTAAATAATGTAATTGATAAAATAAAGCTCCAAATACATAATCTATTAAGAATCAAACCTGGTAGAAGCAGAGCATTAAAAGATTAGTATCAGTAACCATGCACCAGGTACAAACATTTAGAAAGGATACTAAAATGTGCAAGCTAGCAAATTCAGAGCAGTAAAGGGAAAGACAAGATCAATGACAACTCAATCATCCCAGAATAATAATAATAAAAAAATACTTGACGAGATTGATAAAATATAAGGTAATTGGTGGATAAGAAGAACACTAACCTGCCAATAACAAGGGCAGCCAGCGCAGTGGTGCCAGAAGCAAGGGCAGCATCCAGGGAGCAAGCCTCTGCAAAAGCAGTGTCAGTTTGCCGAAATGCAGAAGCAACCACCCTCTCAATCTCTCTTGGGAAGCCTTCATCCTCAACAATAAATTTTGGCAAATGGTAACATGCAAAGTCAGCAGCATGTTTTCCTCCATGTCCATCAAACACCTGACCATCGATATAAAAATGATAAATCACACAGTATCAGGCTAAACAAAATGCAAGATCAAAAGTATTATTTGCATATGACCTATGTCTTGTGTCCAAGGCAACATTGATAATACTACCATGATTAGCGGTGACAGCAGCAAAAGTAAAATTTATCAAGAATTTGGAACCAGAAAATTTGAACATATGAAGTATAAAAGGAAATTGCTGATAGTACATAAGCACATGAAGAGTCATGAATAGAAGAGAAGAAAATACCCCGTAGAAGGCATTAGGCCCATCGATAACATTATTGAGCCCATAGTCACTCATAAAATTGTCAATACATATATACACATCTTCCATGCTTGGGCGAAAGCCAATGTCTGCCCATGCTCCTGAACGGACGATAGGAATGAAGTCAGTGTTGTGATTTTCTACGCCAAGTTCAGGTTCGACAGAGATATCTGATGTCCTTGTCTTCACCTGCCAAATTTATTGTCAAAACCTCAACATAAAGAACTGTAGACTAACAGCAGTTGTACAATATAGGCAAATGTAAGCACACAATACAAGAAATTGCATTGAACTGAGAGCACATTGACAAAATAAAAAATTGTGATTCACAGAAATCTCGATATTAGAAAAGCCATTTGTACCTAGTAGAAAAGGCAAAAGAAACCTCTCTAGCAGAAAGCTCAACTAGAAGTTGAGAACCCTAAAACATGAAGATGCATGTGAATCAAGTTAATCCTTGAGACAGACATAAATTGTAAATGCATTCATCCAGATAAATCATGCCATGGCAGGACACTGCCTAATGGTACAACAAAGAAAATCACTGAGAATGTGATGGAGAATGCTTCAGCTAATATTTGCAAACAAAAATCGATAGATAAGATTAGAAAAACCTATACAGAGTAAAAATTAAAAATCATAGTTCATTTCATCATACAAAATCTTAGACAATGAACACACTAAATAAACTCTACCTTCTATATTTTCAATCATTAAAAGTACTTTGCAATCTAGTCAGGGAAAGAGAATGCTAGATTCTAGAAGCTTAAACTCAATTGACTCGGTTCATTTAAATTCTGTAAGACCCAACCACTTGGTTCAGCTATGAGAATCCAGTGCTCATAATTCAGAGCAATCAAAGACCATTCATTCTAATTGCTGTTATTGTTGTCAGCAAAATTTGGAAACGAGAAAAATCAATTATAAAGATGCTTCATCTCAACTCCTAAAAAAAAGGGCAGTTCTTTTATATTGTTTTTTCAAGAACAATCTCTACCTTCTCAAGTGCATCTGCCCATGTGCCAGCTTAAAAATAAAAACCCAAAAAAAAGGAATAAAAAGGGATGATAAAGAAGAAAGATGCTGAATATGGAAATATATTCATTCAAAGCAAAAACCAAAACGTAAAATTATGTATGAAAATGACAAATTACAGCGAACAACCAATCGCATTACACATTGGGATTTAAGAAAATTCAAAATCAGAACAAGGAGAACTTTTCAGAAACGAACTTACAAGGGACTGGTGTCGAACCAACGTCTTCTTACAAGAAATGGGAGTATTATTATCAATGGTAAAACACTGTCGACAAGCAGCTGCAGCGAGAGGGTTTGGAGGCCGACCCTCGCTGGAGCTCCCGTTCTCCCCAATTCCACCAAACCCTTTGCTTCCCTCCATTTTTCACATCCCTCTTTTCACCACCAAACCCCAACTCCAAAATTGTTCAAAATTTTCCTTTGAGCAACACCGACAAACTGAGTCAACGAATGAGTTAACTCGAATTGAAACCGGAAGCTATGCTAACAGATTAAACAACTGAAATGCAATTCAATGAGTATTGAGAAGGGAATGATTTAGCGAGTGGGTCAATGAGTTGACTCAGCGGAGAAGTAAAGTATATAATGGGGAAATAATGTGGGCAACAAGGCTGATTTGGGGATTTGTTAGGGTTTTCAGGTGATAAAGAAAAAAGAAAAAGAGGTTTAAAGCAGCAAGAAAATACAAAATTAGGGCTTTAGAAGGATTGTAGAATTGAAACGAAATTGTAGCGATTCAGTGTGATCTAAAGAAAAAAGAAGAGAGATTTGGGGCGACGCACACGATGATGCTGGTTTTTGTAGCTGAAAAGCTCACTTTTATCTGGTCGCTTTAAAAGATGGAGAAACTCTCTCATTGTATGTATAAAACGATGTCGTTTTAGATTTGGGTAGCGTGGCGCTTCATTCACTTCTCATTTTTAGAATAAAGTGTAATGTTTTTTCTTAAGTTAGGAACTATATAATAAAATAGTAATAATAATAATAATCTAAGGTTTTGTTTGTGTGTAGATTTTTATTAATGATGGAGATTGAAATGATGGTGGCCTTTTTCCACTAGGTGTGGAGAATCTGGTGAGTGAGAGGTTTGATTTTTTATTTGATAATAATAATAATATAAATTAATATGGACCGACATTTAAGTTTAACCATAATGGGGTCCCATCCCATGTGATGGCACATGCTAATTGTGATTTTAACTTTTTATTAGGTACAACAAAAGCTGCCATTATGGACTATTTATTTGGTTTAATTAATTTAATAAATTACTTAAATATGTCATATTTTTATTTTTTAAGGGCTATTGTTGAAAACAAACAAATAAGCAAACTTGTTTTTAGTTCAATAAATGTATTAAGGTTTCTTCTTTTTAGAAGAAAAAATGTAATTAAAGTTTCTCCCTTAAAAAAATTATCCATTCATTAATTGTATTTCAAAATTATAGAATTATAAATTTAGACTCTTATTAACTTAATTAACAAAAAAAAATCTAAAATATTCATCATGTTTCCTAATTTTTTTACTATTTATATCAAGTTTAAAATTATTTATTTATTTCAATAAATTTATAATTTTTCATCATTTTAAAGCTTATCAAAATTTTCAGTTTTTTTTTTTTTTTGGAAATAATCAAAATTTTCAGTTAGACAAATAGTAATAAAAATATAAAATGACACATATTTTTTTTTTAAAAAAAATAACATGAAATCCTAGCCGCCTTCTCTCTCAATTTTTTCTTTATTTTTTTTTAAATTTATTGTTTGAACCACCATCGACCTTATTCAATTAACGGTGGTTCATTTTTCTTTATTTTTTTTCAATAAAAAATATTTATTAATTTGTATTTTTCTAGATATTGATCTAATTTTATTTTTTATTTACTTTATAAGTTTTATTATCTCTTTTATGTGATTTAATAAGTTTTTTATTTTATATTCGTTGATGGGAGTTTGTTTGTCTTCCTAGGAGTTAGGAAGAGTTTTAGTTTGATATTTAGAAAATCGGACTCGTTTAAAGACTCGTCGAATAACAATGAAATTGATTTGTGACTCAATATAACCATAAAGTGGAATGTGTTTCTTGCCAATATGTCAAAATGTAATCAAAGTGTTGTATACAATTATTTCGTCAATAAGATCAATGAAGTTCAGAGAAAAAGTTTATCGTTATAATAACAAGATTTGTATGTATTTTTTAAATATAATCAAATTTACTTTTATGTTCAAGTTGTACTTATTATATATATATATAATCTTTCATTAATAATAATTAATAATTACAGCTTGAAATATAAAAATAAAACTTAAAAAAAACTTTAAATTTATTTTTATATTTCAAGTTGTAATTTTTTTTTCCTCTAAAAAAAAATTACAACTTGAAATATAAAAATAAACTTAATTTTTTCTTTTTTTAAAATTATGTGTATACATACTCACCTCAAATCCCTAATAAATGAGTGAAGTATCATTTTAAAAATTATTCACTATTATTATTTTTATGTCTATTTTTTTTATACAATTAACATATACTAGTATTCACTTACATAATAATAAAAAATAAAAAATAATGTATTATTTATTAAAATTTTGAGATTTCGAGTCTTAATATTGTATATCCAATCATATAATTATATGAGGATACGAGCTTTTTTTACTTGAAAAAAAACAAATATAAGAATTATATTAATTAAATTTTTCTTCAACTATTGATCTAGGTATATGAGATAAAAACATACATTAAATATAGGAAAAAATATTCCCCATTATATTATATGACTTTTGTTCTAGGTACCACAGAAACAAAACGATACGAAACGGACACTGAAAAATGACGTTTTCTAAAAATATAGGAAACGAAAACATAGGAAAACATGTAAATATAAAAAATATTGGAGTATTTTTATAAATATTAATTTTTCATATAAAAATATAAGGACATTTAGAAAAAATATTTTTTCAATCAAATCTTGAAATTGTAATTGTAATAGGTGAATAATAAATAAGTATAAATAATCAATCAACATATAAAAATGAATAATAAATAAATGTAGATGATAAATAAATAAATATAAAAAAATACTATTTTATATGAATATAAAGTTAATAACTAGCAAATAAAATTTTATTCTATTTAAAATATTCAGAAAATAAGAACAATTATGATTTCCTATATAAAAACAACTTTAACAACTTCTAAAAAACATAGAATTTCAATAAAAAACAATTATGTTCTACTCACTACTAATTGCTACCATGAGAAGTTTATCACCGATTAGAGATCTCAATTGTCTATAATTAAATCGCAACTTACAAAAGAGATGAAAGATATAAGTTGAATTTTGAAAAAATTGAAAAAATGCATCGATTTTCTACTTTAAAAAAAATGAGAAACATATTTTTTGTACGGAAATACATTTTTAAATTTTACTTATTTACATAACGGACTTGAAACGTTTCGTACAAATTTCATGAAATTTTTATTTTTGAAGGTCACCCAACAAGAATTTATGTGCATCATAGCTTTTGTTAATTCAAGCCCTTTTAATCAAGTAACCATCTCGGTTAATCTTGATTAATAATTACCAACTTTTTTTTTTTTTTATTACCAACTAAATTATTACTTTGAAATTACAGATAAAAATAGAGGAGATCGAACTTGTATTTGTATATGTGAATTTGTTTGAAAAGAGATTTGGAGAAGAGAAAAGTAGAAAATTAGTTGTGATGAAAACAAACAAAAAAAAACTCAACAACAGTCGATTAAATTTGTTTCTTTCTTCTAAATTCAAACCAAACATACCAAATTCTCCTCCTTTCCTTCTTAATTTCCGTCTATCAAGCCTAACAAAAGCATAAGCAACGCCAAGCCAGGGTAAGTCAGAAATAGTGATTGAGTGAGATTGTCTTGTCAGCTACAGGGAAGCCCTTTCCAACACGCGTCTGAAAGGTTAAAAAAACATGAAGTGGTGGAAGACGGCAAGCAATGAAAGGTGTCTTGCTTGTTTGAAGGGTCCAAGTCCAACGCAACGTGTCAAAACACCAGTTCCCATTTGTCACCTATATATGCAATTCTCTCTCTCTCTCTCTCTCTCTGCCATCTGCCAATATTTTATACTTTCAGGTTCGAATCTTTACCCAAAAAAAAAAAAAACAGAGAGCCATCTCATGGCCATTACAACAACTAGTTGCTGCCTCAATCTCCCCCCTCCAAACTCTGCTTCAAACCTCCCTTCTTCCACTGCCAAGACTACTCAACTAAATTCATGGTAAGTACAATTTTTCTTTCTTTTTAAACTTAGTTGGGCTTGAAGTCGAGATCTCTCAAGATTTTTGTTTTCATATTCATATATATGTAGGTTCAAGAATGACAAGTGGAGAAGCCAGTGTGTACTGGGTATGGCCTGCATGATAATTGGACTTGAAATGGATAATTTAGTACTGAGCCAAGAAAATCTTGCCATGGCAAAAGATTTGCAATTTCCAATTGTGCAAGAATCAAAAGGTCGTCCAAGATGGAGTGACAAAAGAATGTGTCCTCCATGGCGTCTTAATTCACTAGAGACTGTTGTTCCTGAGAACCTTCCAAGGCCATCAGCTCGCCGGAGATGGGAGTCAATTGGTCATTCCAAGAATGCTCCGGCCACGTTTGAGACAGTTAAAGTGATAGTTCAAAGCAGCAACAATTGCTTTACCATGTAAAATATCATACATAGTAAAATTATTTCTTAAAAAAAATTCAATTAATGAGAATATAAAAATGAATAATGATTACTAGTACTATTCTTTTCTTAATTTTGATATTCTAATGAGATTTTTAGATTATTATAGATAGTAGTACTAAATTTGTTAAATTGGCTGTTTTTGAGTTGGATGCTATAGTACACAAGTAGTACAATTTTAGATTGGTAAAACAGAAGACTAGTACAACTTGTCTTTTGAAGAAAAGTCCAATTCATATTATATATACCCCAAAAAAAAAAAAAAAAAAAAAAAAAAAAAACATCAATCCAGCATTTTCTGTCTTTTAATTTTTGAGTTTGTACATAAATACCTTCAAAAAAAAATATTTTCACATATATATATATATATATATATATATATATATATAAACATCATTGAATATATATTTTAGAGAGATTATAATATATGGTTATTTTAATAATGTTATATATATTAAATTCTATTTATTTCTCAATATAAGGAAAGTTAGAATTAATCTAATTATAAGAGTTTGGAGTTACTTTTACTCTCTACATATTTTCTCTTTCTTTACTTTATTGCTTTATATATCTTTTTATTGTTTTTGATATATTGAGTTAATAAGCCGATTTACAATAATATATATATATATATATTTCTATTTAAAAATCTAAAATAATAAAAGGGTATTTAAAAAAATATATTTGGTGTTATTTCTTCTTAATTTAAATGGGCCTATGGCCCATAATATAAATAAATAATCTTGTGCGTATCTACTGTCTCCTCCTCTTGTCATGGGCCATTGCAAGTTACTACTAGGCCCAATAATGATGCGATAGTTGAACGACCCGTCGTTCCTTTTACAGACTGACTCCATTTATACCTTAAGAAACTATGTCGTTATTTTGATAATAAGTCGTTGGTTATTTGGAATTGTGCAACGAGTTGTCCGTCGACCTGATCCATGGGAGATTTGTTTATTTTATGAATGACAATGTTGGAGTTAGGAGGGCTTTGGCCATAACTGAATGTAGACCTAGAATCAAGCCGAGTTAGTTTAGAGTTCAAGTCAGCTAATACAATATGATATATCATTTATTTAATTAATTCAAATATTTTGAATTAGTTATGATGTTATTTTGAATTATGACGAGGTAGCATTATATATTTTTTATTTTTTAATTAAATTATACTTTTAATTATATTTTATTTATATAAAATCGAATTATTTGATATGAAACAATTCGTCATAATTTTATTTAAAAAAGAAAATATAATATCAAATCGTATTAATTTTAATATGATTTTATCATAACTTATACTCGATTTAAATCAATCCTAAGTAGAGTTTAGGTTGATTTAATCCACTAATGAAATATATGTTTTTTTTTTTTAATATTTAGTAAATATGCTTTAATCACATGGTCTTTAACACTAGGTTCTGAAACAGCCTTAGTCCATAGAATCTTCTAGAAGATGTTAATACACATTATTAAACTTAAAAAACAATGATTTGATATTTAATGATGATTTCGACCCATTCAATAAGTGAAAATTAGAATGTGAACATATAATTTACATAGATACTTTAGTAGTTTCTATCCTATTAATTCATTAGTTTTTTTATAACAATTAAGAAAAAAAAAATCATAGCGTGATTTAATTATTATTAATTATGTTTTCATTAGAAAGAAGAGCAATTAATTAAGCGATTATAACTAAGAAAATCAGAATAAGCAATAATTGCATCTTATAACCTTATCCTTAATTTCTAAGCTTCCAGCGCATACTGACTTTGGCAAAACATCATAGAAAGCGTCAAAGATACCCTTTCAATTCTATGTTTGTAATTTTCTTTAATCTGACTTTGTTTATTTTTTCTTTTTTTTTTTAATTATTATAGATATTTTGATTTTACCAGTTAAAACATATAAATTCAATCTAAATCCAAAATGTTTTATTTACAATTAATATACAAAATTTTTTGAGATTTTAATATTAATATCGGAACATTAAAATTTGGATTTTCTTTAAAAATTAGACATTTTAGCTAAAATGTGAATTTGGAGAAATTAAATTAAAATATTATAAAACTTGACAAAATTAAGAAGTGATTAAACATAAAATATGGGCTTTTCTCGGAAATTATAATAACCGGTCAAAGCCAGACACAATCAGAACAGCAAAATTGCGCGCGCTTGTCGTTTCTCACCATCATTTTTCTCATACGACAATATTCCCAACATATTTCTCACCGCCATAGCCAACTGCCAATCACATAAACACTCTATTTTAGTTGCAACTCACAATCTTTCTTCTACAGTCGACATTCGAATCCTATAATTTTATATTTTTTATATTCCCTTCTCTTCTTGGCGATCTTTCGGATTGCTATGGTTTTGAGTAGGAAGACCAAATTTCATAACAGAACTAAAATACCCATTTCGATTACGCCTCTGCGTTGCACAATGGGGCATGAAATTGAAGGCACGGAGATTAGAATAGAGCCTGAAGGAGTTTTGAAAGAGAAAGCCACCAAGTTCTCTTTCGAGGAAACAATTCCCGACCTTCATGGTCTTCTGCTTGTTAAGATGGTGGGGACGAATCACACCGCCACTATCACTGCCCATCACGTGCGGGTTTGTGCTGATATCTTTTTTAACGGCGACGATAAGAGTGGGCTTATTGTGACTGCCATTACTGAAGAACTCTGGGATTATAAGTATTTTCTGCTATAAAACTTGATTTTGATTCTTTCGAATTTGGGTTTGTTTGCTTGATTTTGATTAATTATTTCTTGCAGGCCGTTCAGCTGGATTCCAAGGAATGATCTTGAAAGGAAAGCAGTTCAGATATATCCTGGAGCTGGAAGTCAGTTAATCAATTCAGATGATATTGGTAATCGCTCAGTGATTGGATTGTAAAATTGCTTCAAAGATTGATAGATGTCTACTTTCTCACCATATTTATTAATTAATTTGTCGAGAGCTTTTTAATGTTTGATTTAGCTAGCGCTGGAGCTGTAGTGGGACAGAAGAGCTAGGAATCAGCAGTTCTGTCTTCATTATTTTGCTAGGGTATATTCTTGATGTTTCCCAAGTACCAAGCCTATCTTTCACTTATTCTGTATTGGGTTTCTTGTGAAATTTGAATTATATATATATTTTGAAAGTGGATAACGGGGCCTTCAATTTTTGGCTTGTGAATTTTCATATATTAACAACCTTCATATTCACATCACTGGTATTTCTTGTCTCAATTGTATTCTATCAACACCAGACTATAGCAACCTAGATACTTTCACTTGATAATGCATTGATTGTGCATCTTGCTAATTTGAAGTGCGCATTTTCGTTCTTGTTTTTCTTTGTCATTGATTATGTAATTTGGCTTCATATCCTATTTTCTTGGTAGTCTTAGAACATGGAATATTGTCTTAGCAAGTCAGAGTTGATTGCTATATGCAAGCCATATGTGGTCTTGCTTATATGTTGATGGCTAGTGAAAAGAATGTTCTATCAAGAGTCATTGATGGCCTTTTGCCACTGATTTACAATTTCTGACAAGCATTGTGTGTGTGTGTGTGTGTAATCATCACCTTAGAAATTAGCAGCAATCTAGAATAGTGGTGCTCTGAGTTTCTATTTTTAGGGTAGATCACAGAAAACAGTTGAACTGTGGAGTAATTTGGAGTTTATTGCTCAATGAAGCATTATCTTGTTCTTGTTCTAGGAGCTTTACCTTGCTGGAAAGCTGCAAATAAACCAGTTTTGACTTTTGACTAAAACTTCAAACTTGTAACTTCTAATTTTGAAGGCAGAGACTTCTAACTTTTGACTAATTGGTTAACTGATTAGTACTGAGACTTCTAACTAGGAAGGCCCAAAAATCCTTTACCAGATGTTACCAGATGTCTTATTGTCTAAAACTTCAACCAGTAGGCCTCTTTCTTTGAATATAAAGAAGGCTATGGATGGTGGGCACTTAAATACATTCAAGTTTCTATGCTGTAGATTTCACAGAGTCCCCTTGTTGGTTAATTAAAACAGATTAGCAGGGGATCTATTGAATGCTCTGAGAGCAATGACTAGAAAAAATAACATGGGGAAAGCCAATACTTTCTACAGCTAACTGATTCTATCAGATGGTTCATGGAATCTCAGGTTGCTCATATTCTAACTTAATTTCTTTTATCAATTCTTTACCTACAAAAGGGGGGATTAGTCTCATCATTCTTCGATAGTTGTCTTTGTCCTGTTCATCAATTGCTATTATCTATTCTATGTAGAACAATTTTAGAGCTCACATGGAATGTTAGAGGGTTTGGTAAGGTTATCCCATTCTTTAGCAGCGATGGGTCTAATAACAAGTTCTGTGCTCAACTTTGTTATTTTTATTGGTTGCTAGAATCATTCATTCATGAACTTAAGGATATCCCCTGCCTGGTCGAGGAGAAAACATTCTGAAGAAATTGAGACATTATGAAACAAATTCCTATGCTATGGAAGTATATATTGTGAATCTGAGTGAACACATGCATAAACAACCTATGGATGCTTCAAATCTGAACTGACTTCAAATGTATCTTATTTTAGGCTAATGATTTATTTTGTCTTGTATGGATTCCCTGGTTCTTATTTATTATTGTTATTATTATTTTGCAGGTTATGGGGTGCAATTTTGGAAGCAAGGGTTTTTTTTTTGGTCTATATGTTTTTTTAGCATTGAAGAGAGGGATTCGAACTAAGGTCAAATTCTCAAGTGACATATGTACTTACCGTTATGCTAAGTTTAGGTGTGCAATGGTGTATATGTTTTGTTTTGTTTTTGTTTTTGTTTTTTTTTTTTTTTTTTTGAGAATGATGGTGTATATGATGTTCTCATTTGGGCAATTTTGTATGTAATGTTTCATAAACATTGAGTAATTTCATTATTATTGTGCCGCCATAGTCTAATGATAAATGTATATACGACCTAAACAATAAATTTAAGTTCGATTCTTCTTCTTAAAAAAAAGAAAAATTATCTCAGGCGGACATTATAATATGTACATATAATAAAAATTTAGGCTCATATGGATACAATTACAATCCAATTGCACAACGGGCCAAGCCCATTACTGTTGTATTTAAGCAAGGGGTTTTTACATAATACTCACAAAATACAAAATATTCTCATATATATCTTTTTTTTT
>CATKHJ011324521.1:0-10357 GCA_949750685.1 Vernicia montana
TAGGTTTCCCTTCTATAATCAGACCCATCCTAGGATAGCCTTAGGATCTTTTTCCCAAACAGACCGGGAATATCACTTTCATTCTAGATTTTCCCAAGCAAAATCAGGAATATCACTTCATCCACCCATAAATCTCTAGCAACGATCACCTAGATATCCCTATAGTTCCTTTACCGTCTTCCTTCATCATTTTTTCACCCAAACATGTCTAAACACTGACATAGACATTACTTTGGTTCCTTTTTTTTCATTCCTCCTTCTCAAGTTCACTATCATCAGAATCACCTTACAGGCAAGACAATTATGATGAGGGGGCAGCTGTGAACCCTTAATTTTACACCCTCCAGTATGCATTTGAATCCTAGAGGCACCTAGGCTCGGTAAACAGACCTCCGAAAGTCAAAATTGCCAAAAGATCGTAAAATCCTAAAAATCGAGAATTCGAGCCTCGAGAACCGAGACCCATCCCTCAAGCCTCTAAATCATCCTTATATCATCTGGGATTGAATAATGAGCACAATGCAACTGGAATCATGTAAAATGCACATGAAATGAGCGAAAACGGGCTAAAGTGGGGCCCATAATTGCATAAGCCTTTGCGGTGACCGCATAGCCCTATGCGGTATCATTTTGCGACCTCATATGGACATGCGGTGACCGTATGTGGTCACGTGTCTCGTTTTGCAATCCCACATCAAAAAAATACTATTTTCAGCCTCCAACCTTCCCCTTATATAAATGAGACCCCCCAGCTCATTTAAGACAACTCAGAGCTTACTCACACATCCCTTGGCTTGCTTGATTAGCCTTTGCATCAAGCAAACCATCCCCCTAAGCTTGGTCTGAAAGGAACGAGCTCTCCAGTTTCATTTATTTCTTGCTTTGCTATTGCTCCTTGCTTTGTAAAGCGAGATTGGGTTGCGACTCCTGAGTCAACCCGCCGAGTGAAAAGTTCCCCGCCGTCCGAGGCAAGTCCGCCGCCGATTGAGACAAGTCTTTATCATCTCAAAGTCGCTCAAGTGCAAGGTAAGCTTATTTTCCCTTCTCTTTTCATTTTATTTATTTATTTTATTTTATTTTTCTTAGTTAGTTAATTAAATTGGTTTATCTAGGTTGTTAGTTAATTAAAATCTGAAATAATTAATCCAACTTGGTAAATCAGTTAGGTTAACTAATTAATCAACCCACCTTTTAATTAATCAATCTGAAATATGATAAAAGGCTCAAACTAAACAAACCCCCTTCGTAATAAGGGCGAACTATATGGATTTTGATTCCCATTCGAAGGGATACATAGGCATGCTCGTCTAAAGCATCAAATCCAATTAAAATAAACCTTTCCTTCTCTTTCATCTTCTTCGCATAGTTTAGGTTTGATGTTTTCATATATTTTTTTATTTTATTACTTTCATTATTGATTTAATTTGGGGAAAGTGTGACTCTTCTAGAACCCATAAGGGCTAGAGGGAGTATCCCCTAATTTGGTTTATTTGTAAATTTAACATTTCTATCACTTTCCTTTTTTAATTCTTTTACTGCTTTACTTTAATTCATGCATATTTAAGTGTTCATTCATTTATAATTGTTCATGAAATCATTTTAAGCCATTTAGCATTAAACTTGCCAAACCAATTAAATGAACTGAAAACCTAGTCCCCGAATCCTCTTTGGTAATCGAGGGCTAGTGCACTTTTTCATTGGATAAATACTTGGAGTTATTTATTGGGTTTTTTCCTTAACTTTTCCCAAATAAAATAAAATTAAGGTGGCGACTCCCAAATAAATTTTCAAAATAAACCAATATAAACCCGAGGGTTCCATCGTGAGTACAAACCCGAATGAGCATTTTGATCCCCTCTAGCAGATCGGACTGATGCTCGGGCGAGGCCTCACAATATCACATATAAATTAGGATTTAATTGCTAAAGAAATCTTTGCAGATTTAAACTTCAGGACATGCTAAGGTCCTTGTAAATTTAATTACATGTTCAATCCTTTTACAACTAATCAATTAATTAAATACTTTAATTAATTATTATGGTAAACCTTTTACACTTGAAAGATAATTACTTTTGGGTGTGTGACTTTTTAGGTTCATGTCTAATTAGCAATGGGAATGAGAAAATGTTTTTCTATACTAATGTGAAATCCCTATTTCACCCTTAGTCCCATAAGTCATGAGTGACGTCTAGCAAAACATATCATGACTACCTAATTAGAATGAATGTAAGTGTTTAATTACTTATCCATTCCATGGACCATCGATCATAATTAACGCACACTAAAATCCCTTCATTACAAAATCCCAATCTCAGCTAGGGTCATGGATTTGTCAAACCCTAATATGCTTTGATTATATGCCTATATCTCGATTCTAATTTTTGATAAATTGATTCCTACTATAAACCCTTTCTAGTGAATCTTAACTACCTCGGCCAAGGATTTAATTATCAAGAATAATCAGATAGCATAGGATTTCTTCCTTGTTTATTCAAGTTAATGAATTCTCTATTTGCGATCACTTACCTCTATACATAACTAGTTAGAATCATCACATACCATATACCTATACATGAATAGCATAAGTATGTAAGCAAAAACAAATCCCAACTACTAATTAATGAGATACAGTGTCCTTTAAGTCAAAGGACTATATGTACAATTACAACCTAGACGATGATTTATTTACTAGCAATAAAACTCCATGCTATCATCATCTAATGTCATAGTTCAATCATTCATCACATGAATATCCACATGTTTATATCAACAGCATTTGTCAAGCAGCATGATGCTCACTGCCTCTATAATCATAAGTATCACATATTGATTATAGAATATAAATAGAGGTGACGGTCTTCTGGAATTAATGATGCCTAGTCATTATTCCTATTACCATGAATATTTAAAGTATTTGTTTGAGAGCGATCTGTCATCCATATTCTCAACACTTGAGAATAAATCTTCTTACAAAATACTAATGGACTATAAATATATATTTAATACAATGGAACAATTGATTTATAGAAACATATATTTCTTGCCATTAATTTAGATGTTGTTTTACATTTACATAAATATATATACACAGATCTAGGGCATATACTCTAACAACCTAGCCTTCCAAAATAACCTTCCAGGCCATACTTTATTGAGCCATCCAAACATGAACTCCTCCAAAGGCCAAAACTTAACCTAGCCTTGGTTTCTTTCTAAGGCCGAATAACCGAGCCACTTTTTCTCATCCTTCCAAAATGGGGGCACCCTCTCTCCCAAAAGATCAGTACTTTCTTATCAGGTTGACCCTTCACAGGTTCAAGGTATCCAATTCATAAAAATCTTTACATATTCAAATACATTTCACACTAAACAGGTCGTTAATCAGAGCGCCTAAATCAAGACTAATCATCAATCCGAATTCATGAATCATGCATTCAAAGGGTCCTCCACCCAAACCAATCAATTTCAAACTTAAAAAATTAGACCCATCCTAGGATAGCCTTAGGATCTATACCTTAAATCTGAATTAGGTTTCCCTTCTATAATCAGATCCATCCTAGGATAGCCTCAAGATCTATACCTTAAATCTGAATTAGGTTTCTCTTCTATAATCTGACCCATCCTAGGATAGCCTTAGGATCTTTTTCCCAAGTAGATCGGGAATATCACTTCACTTTCATTCCAAATCTCCCAAAGATACTGGGAGAAAGCTTCTTTTACTAGTCAATCCACCCATAAATGTCTAGCAATGATCACCTAGATATCCCTATGGTTCTTTTTCCATTTCTTTGTCATCCTCCACCCAGGAACATTCATTTTCTTGAATTAGGCGTCAATTTGATTCCCTTTTCCATCCTTATTTACCTTAAAGTCAAACAAATCCTTCACCCAAATATGTCTAACCTAGACATCCCTCTAGTTCCTTTCCTCGCCTTTTATCCAAATTAGTCCCATCTTTCACTTAGAAATATCTAGTCACTGACCTAAACTTCCCTCTGGTTCATTTTCCCGCCTTCATTTATCAATCAACTTTCACTCATAAATGTTTAGAAACACTTAAACATCCATGTGGTTCCTTTTACCATCTTCCTCAAATTCAATCATTTCTGTCACCCAAACATGTCAAGATTCTGATTTAGACATCCCTTTGGTTCCTTTACCATCTTCCTTCATCATTTTACCCACCCAAATATATCCAAACATTGATCTAGACGTCACTTTAGTTCCTTTTTTTCATCCCTTTCTTTAGGTTCACTATCATCAAAATTACCTTACAAACACAACAATTTTGATGAGGAGGCAACTGTGAACCCTTAATTTTGCACCCTCAAAATATATGAATAATATGTAATAATAATAATAATAATAATTAAAAAAAAAGTGCAGTGGTTTGCGGCTACTGCAAGACTGCCTGCGGCAGCTATAGGCGCCTCCTGCGGTACCGCGGGCCTAGCCTGCCATTCTTGTAGGAGGCTCTTGCTAAACCGCAAGCAGCTCCTGCGGTAACAAATTGCTGCAGCAGGTGGCCCTTGCGGAACCGCAGGGCCAGCTTACGATAGCATGTCCCTGTTTCATTTTTCCCACATTGGAAAACATGCAATTCATCCCCAGCCTCTTCCACTATATATTCAGACCACCCAACTCAATTTTTCTCACATTGGGACAACCTGAACTTGCTTGATCAACCTGTGATCTCAAAGCAAGCCTCAAAAGTTCTTTTTAACTTGGTCCACCAAGGAACGAGCTCCCTAGTCTTAATTTTTCTTTTTATTTTTGTTTTGCTATTGCTCCTTGCTTTGTAAACCAAATTGGGTTGTGACTTCCCGAGCCAACCCGTCGAGTCAAAAGTTCCCCGCCGTTCGAGGCAAGCCCGTTGCCAAGTCTCCGCCATCCCAAAGCCACTCAGGCGCAAGGTAATCTTTTTTTCCTTTCTCTTTTCATTGTCTTCATTTATTTAATTTATTTTTCCCTTCTTGGGATTCGCTTTTAATTAGTTAATTAAATTGGTTCATTTAGGTTGTTAGTTAATTAAAGTCTGAAATAATTACTTCAACTTGAAAAATCAATTAGTTTAATTAATTAATCCAACTCTCCCTAAATCAATCAATCAAAACATGATAAAGTGGTTTAACTAAACAAACCCCTTCGCAAGAAGGGAGAACTGCATGGGTTCTTATTCCCATTCAAAGGGATACGCAGGTATGCCTTGTCCAAGCATCGAATCCAATTAAAATTAACCAACTTCTCCCCTCATCACCTTCTTTACTTTAATTTAATTTCTTTTGTTACATTGATTTTATTAGGATTAGTTTGCGAAATGTGTGACTTCCCTAAAACCCATAAGGGCTAGAGGAGGTATCCCCTAATTTGGATTTTTGTTGTAACTCTAACTTATCTTTCTCTTTCTTTTTATTTCCTATTTATTTTATTTATTTACATAATCATGCATTTGTTATATACATAATTCATGAAATCAATTTTAAGTCACAACTTTATTAAATGTCAAACTAATTAAAATGAATCGAAAACCTAATCCCCGAATTCTCTTTGGTTTCGAGGCTAGTGATCTTTTTCTTTTGGGATATTTATTGGAGTCATTTAATTGGGTTTTTCCTTAACTTTTCCCAAATAAAATAAAAATAAGTTGGAGTCTCAAAATCACTTTTCAAAATCAATCAATCTAAGTCCGAGGGCTTTTTCATAAGTTCAAACTCAAATGAGCACTTCGATTCCCTTTAGCGGATCGGACCGGTGCTCGGGTGAGGCCTCACAATAGGCTAAGGGGTCCCAAAACTTCCTTATTTGGGAAAAAGGTGCAAAAATAAGAAAAAATTGCCTGAAAATCAAAAATCATCTCAAAAAACCACGCGTGGGGTCTGCGGTAGCCGCAGGCTCCTCCTGCGGCAATCACAGGCTTGTCCTACTTATTTATTTATTTTTGGGTGTAAATTTAAGGGTTCACACTAGGGAAACTATGGAGCATAGGATCATTTCTTGTCATTATTTTATTTTCCTTTGATATAGATTAGTGCATCATTATGTTATAAGCTTAAGTAGTTTTTCTTTGTTTATTTAGTATTAAGATGCCTCCTCGACATGGAAGAGGGTGGGGACGAGGTTGTCCTAGACAAGATGCTCTGCCTGATAAGAACTCTAATGGTAGAGCAGGAGAAAATGTGGTTCCTCCCCCTGCACCTTTAGCTGATGCAGCCATTATGGCACAAAGATTAGACCAGCTCCAGAGAAATTATGAGATATTAGTTGAATTTGTGGCCTAACAGAGACAACAATCTATTCCTCCTGCTCCTGTTGCCCTGGCTATTTCTCCAGTGGCTCCCTCTTGGCAACAATTTGTGTCTCAAGTTGAGGAATTTTCTTTCGAAAAGTTCTTGAAACTTAAACCTACTAAGTACAAGGGTGATGTGGACCCTACAAATTTTCTTGAAGAAGTGGAAGATGTTAACCTAAATTGGGTTTTCACTTTAGTCAATCTCTATTTTGAACTTAACAATCAAATTGAATAATTCTAATGTTTCATCTATGTGTATTTTAACAGATAAAATGCCTTAGAAAAGCTTAGGATTTAAGAACTTAGAAAATTCTCTAAGAGTTCTGCTGGACTTTTAATTCACGCCCGCAATAGGAAGATAGCGTCCGTAATGGCCTTGTCGCGACCACAATACAGCATGTCACGATTGCGATATCGTTCAAGCCTAAAATGCAAATTTCATCCAGAGAAGTTCACAGTCAGTGTCACGACCATAACTCCAAGCGCTAAAGCTTGATTGCGCCGGCAGCTTCCTTATTATGACCGCGACATTCATAAAGCTGAGAAGAGCTGCAATAGTAATATGATCAGCAAATGAAAATATGCCATGTGTCACTAGTCCATGGACACATATGAATATAACGACTGCAATATCCATGTAGCCACCGCTAAAGAGTCTTAGCGACCGCGATATGGGCATAACGACCACGATTCTTATCTGACAGAGCATTTAATGCAGATTTTCTAGTTGTTGGAGCAAGATTTGGTTGAAGCCTATTTGTAACAGCTCTTTGGTGGTGGGAAACTATAAATACCCCCTCTAAAGGACTTCAATAAACACCAACTACTTCTCTAATAACCAAACTCTTGCAATTTTATTTCTCAAGCTTTTAATTCTTCATTCAACACCTTGTGTGTCTGTTGTAAGAGCATTCATTGCTCAAAGGGTTTAGTATTAGCCATTAAACACTATCTAGGTTGGGGAGTGAGCATAAGTGAAAACTCTTGTTGGGTTTGAGTGTTAACCTTAGTGAAAACACTTGTGAGGTTTTTAATGTGTGCCTATTGAAAACACTTGTAAAGTTTGGTGTGAGTTTAAACACTAAGTTATGAGTGAACTTGTTAAAACTCCATTGATAATGAAATATCCAATTGGTGATTAGGGAGTGGATGTAGGATTGGTTATAATCCGAACCACTATAAATCCTTATGTTCATTCTTTTCCTCCTTCCTTGTTCAATTAATTTTTAAATTACCTACCAATTCAACCCCCCTTCTTTGTGCATATTGGGCAACAAGTGGTATGAGAGCAAAGGTCTCATTTCTACAAGCTTCAAAGCGTGAGAAAAGATCTAAATAGCTAATGAAGGGATCAATCATCTCAAACCACACTTTGATGGCACCGATTATACTTATTGAAAGCATAGAATGGAGGTCCACCTTGATAGTGATCTTGTATATCTATAGGATAGTGTGCTTGAAGAGTGAACACCTCCATCAAAGGTGATTAATGGTGTAGAAGAGATGATTCCAAGAAAAGAGTGGGTAAAGGCTCATAGAAGAGCAAATGGTAAGAACAAAAGAGTCATGACAATTCTTTTTAGTGCTTTATCTAGAGAAGAATGTGAAAGAGTTCAACAATGTACAAGTGCTTATAGAATTTGAAATACATTGGAGAACTATCATAAAGGCTCCAAACAAGTCAAATCAAAAAAGATCCAAATGCTTGTTCATGAGTATAAACTCTTTAAGATCAAGCCTAATGAGAATGTGATCAATATGACCAACCGACTCCTTGGCATAGTCACAAGCTTGAAGAAGTTTGGTAAAAGTTACTCTTTGGAAGACATCAACAACAAAAGCCTTAGAGCTCTTCCAAAGAAGAACTTTGAATCCAAAGTCTCATCAATTGAAAAAGCTCATGATCTTGTCAAGCTACCAAAAAATGTTCTTATTAGGAAGCTTCTCACTTATGAGATGATATTGGAGAAAAAAGAAGTCCAAGTTGAAAAGAAGAAGGCAATAGCTCTCAAATGCTCCACCAAAGATCAACATGATGATGAGAGTCAAAGTGACTTGGATGAGAGTGATGAAGAAGATGATGAATTGGCCATGCTTTCTAGAAGAGTGAAGGAGATTATCAAGAGTAAAAAGAAGAGATCCTTTAGGAAGTCTCCTTCCAACTCTACCTCAAATGCCAACTCCAACAAAGATAAGAAGAGTGAGGTAATTTGCTATGAGTGTGGAAAGCAAGGCCACATCAAATCGGAGTGTCCCAAACTTAAAAAGAAGAAGAAATGGGACAAGGAGAAAAATAAGAGCTTCAAGGTTACATGGGATGAGGACTCTTCCAATGATGAAGAAGAGGAAGAGGTTGCAAATCTATAATTCATGGCCTTGGAAGACTCACCAAATGAGGTATGTTCTACTTCTCATTCTTGTGATGATTTCAATAATTGTTGTGATGATGATGTAGGTAATGATGAGCATTTAGAGACCATGGTTTTGAAATGTGAGAAATATTTTTCAAAAATGAAATTTTATAAAGAAAAACATTCAAAACTTGAAAAGGATTTTAAAGGCTTAGGAAAACTTGTTTTAAGTTTGAAAACATCCAATCCTACCCTCAAAAGTTTATTGGATGAAATCTCTTCTAAAACCTCGTCACTTGAATCATTGTATAAAGAAAATAATTATTTAAAATTAGAAGTTGAAAAATTGAGAACTTCCATTTCTAAATTCCATAAAGGGAATGAAGCTTTGGATACACTTATTATATCTCAAAGACCGCCCCTTGTAAAATATGGTATTGGCTTTAATAGTTCATCAACCTCTACTTCTTCATCTCCTTTGTTTGTCAAAGCCTCTACTCCTCAAACTTCTAGTATATAGGTAGTCAACAAGGAGGTTAAAGTACACACAAAACCTTCAAATCCTAAGAGGATTGAAAAAGGTTCACATGACTCAAGAGCTAAGCCTCAAAGAGTCAATCATGAATTTAAATATCAAAAGAGGCATGTTCAAAAACACCCACAACCACAACATCATTCATGCTCTTGTGTGCATCATGATATTGTTACAAAAATGCCTCAATTTCACTACAAGATGGCAAAGCACAAAAAGACTTACAAGTCAAAGTTAAAATGTCATTATTGTATAAAAGAAGGTCACATTAATTAGGGCTGAGCACGGTTCGGTCCAATTTGGGGATTTGAAAATCTCCGGGATTTGATTGATTTTCGAGGATTTTAATTTGTGGAGAACCGGAACCGGAACCAAAATAAAAAATCTACGTATTGTATTGTTCCAAAAATTTCGGGATAATACAATTCGGGGATCGGATATTTCGGTTCCGGTCCAATCCAATTCAATACAATACGGAAATTCGGATATCTTGAAAAAAAAAAAGAAATAAAAATATGCAATTTGATAATTTATATGAACAAAAACAATCAAAACCCAGAATTTATCAATGATTTTAAATTAGAAAAATATAATCACTGTAAAAATATATAAATATAATATAAATATAAATATAAATATATTAATATTTTACTTAATTCAAATTATTTGAATATTGACTTATATACTACTTAAAACTAATAAATAATTTCTTATAAGTTATAACCACTTTCTAACTTTTTATACAAACTATTAGCCTATGATAAATAATTTATTATTGATAATGTATTCCATAAATGTTAATTAATAAAAGAATATTTTTAAAGATTACAGTATTAGATACTAATAAAATTTTAATCTAAAACTTTATTAGTATTTGGGGTGAACATTCGGTCGGTTCGGTTCAAAATCGAAGTAACTGAAATTAAATTTTTTATAAACCGAATCAACCGAACCAAAGTTTTATTGAAAACCGAACCGAATCGAACTGAAAAAATTTGGTTCGGTTCGATTTTTCGGTTTGACAGTTTTTTTTCCTTTTTGTTATAATAAACTATATATATATATATATATATATATATATATATATATATATATATATATATATATATATTAATAATATATTATATATATATATTAAAATTATTATATATACTATAATATATTGCATATATATATATATATAAT
>CATKHJ011324659.1:0-13978 GCA_949750685.1 Vernicia montana
TAAAAAAATATATTAGTAATACTATATATATATTAATAAGTAAATATATATAAGTAATGTATAAAAAAATTAATAAAATATATAAGTAATAATAATAATCAAAATATCTCCAATTATATATATATTGTGAATTTAAACATAAATAAAGTCTAATTTTTAAATTTTTATACATTAAATTTTATTATCTAAAAGTATCAAAAATTGAATTAAGATAAGACAAAAAAAAAAATTCAAATGGAGAACGGGGATCCCTGCGAAGACGGGGATGAAGACTAAATTGTTTCCGTTTGTAAGGCGGGGATGGGGATGGAGATGGAGATTCCACATTAAGGTGGGGATGGAATGGAGATTTCATTCCACATTAAGGTGGGGATGGAAATGGGGGATGGTATCTTCGCCCTCGCTTCGCCCCATTGCCATCCCTATCTGCAAAAAAAAATCGAGAGTAAATTGATCTTTTACTAACGATACTTTTGCAGCCTCCGCCAATCTCATAAACTTGTAAATATATATATAACTTAAATAAAAGATTCAAATTTAAGTAAAAAATTATTAAAAATATTATTTTAGTCGAAATATAAATTCAAATACATCATTAACTTGGTTCGCAATTAACAATTTACATCTAATCTGAAAAAAAAAATTATATGTATATGTATTAATTAGTCAATTTTTTATAGGTTGGAAAGAAGTTATTTTAACTCATTTTAATTTCTTATACCTGTTAATTAAAACACTTGAGCAAAAAAAAAAATTATAAATTTAAGTAGTCGATAGGTACATATTTCAAATTATGAAACGTTGTAAGTTCAAATTCATTCTTCATCTTAAAAAGAAAACTTAAAAAAAAATTCACAAAAGGAGATTGAAGATGGTATACATGTTGAAAGAGATTGAGAAAATAAAATAAAAGAAATGGAAGGAGATGAATCCAAAGCTTCAAGGATGGATTGAATGTCGGAAGCTGTGTTGTTTTCCTTGGACATTGTAAAGACAGCTGGCCGTCTCTCTTTTCTTTTTAAATATTTGACTCTTTGACCACTTTCTATTTAATTAAATCTCCTACTAATAAACAACTACATTAAATTATTCTTAATTAATTCAAAAGTATGATAATGTTTGTTGGTTTCATATTGTTGACACAAATTTGTATAATATCTATCCAAAAAATAAAAATAAAACAAATTCAATTATTACCAATAATGGAATAATTTATAGCCATATTCTTGAATAATAAAGAAAATATATTGGAAATTTCCTTTTTGTTTTTGCCTAAAAAAGAGAGTATTTTATCCGTTTCACAATAATTGTCATTTTAAGAGGATGCACACATATTAAGAAAGTTATTAAATAGTTTTAATTTTAATTAATATGAATAAATATACTCTTATTTTCTCTCACCAAATAAAAAAAAACATATGAAATATTGGAATTAGAATGAGGATAAAGTTGAAAAAAATCTAATAAATATTGTATTGAACTCTTAAAAAGACAAATAATTTAAAATAATTTTTTTTTTTTAAAACGACAGTTATTGTAAAACGGAGGGAGTATTATTTTAAGTTATGTCTAAATTAAAATTAAGATTATGGTATATATATTATTTTAAAAAAAAAATTAAACTAAAATCCATTCAAATAAATACTCAATTAGAAGAAATATATATTTAAATTTTACGTTATATTTATTTTTTATGATTTTTTATTTCAAACATAAATTTATTTTTATTTTAAGAAGATATTTTACATTTTACATGTAATTTCTCATTTTATGATATATATAGTTTGAATGGTGACCCTATTTTCCCATATACTACTATTGAAAGAATGTAAAATATTAATTAGTAGCTCCTTTTGCTTGACTATGAAGTTTAGGACGGTGGTCGGTGCATGCCATTCAAATTACATCATTAAGCTCCAACCATACACTTTTTTTCTTTCAATTATTTAATAATTCATTATGAAATTTATTCACTTCTCTCATTTCTTCTAATCATTACTTAACCCTTTAAACCCATTGAAAATTTTTTTAGGGAAAAAAAAATAAAGAGGAAAAATAAATTTTATTTTTTTTTATTATTTTCCTCATTTATTTGGATGAGTAAAAAATAAAAGAAGAAAAATATTTCTTTTTACTCTTTATTTCCATTTTTCTATCAAAATAAAGAGAAAATATAAAATAAAAAATAAAATTTATTTTCCTTCTCTTTATTTTCCCCTCTTTTCAAATAAAAAAAAATTACTTTCCTTTTCCATTTTCTTTCATTTCTTATTTTCCTTCTTTCCAAACATAAAATTAAATTAGGTTAAACTAAATTTACTCAACTCTTTTAAAAAAGATTATTTACCTAAAAATTTTAATTTTATTTTTTTAATATTTAATAAAATTCAAATTCTAACGCTTATTTCTAAAATTGAATTCTTTTTTAATCCACTAGTCCCATTTATACAAAAATAATAATAATAATAATAAATCAAAGAGAGTAGATTCCATATTTCAATTCTCTAGAAGAGAGAGGTTGGGATTGATTTAAATAAGAATTATATAAATGAAGAATAATAAGTCAACCATTAATTAAAACTAATATATTAAGTGGTCGTTATGTACAACTGTGAGCTGTATATCAAGGCATTGTTTTCAAATCTACCTAATTTTCTTCTCTTTCAGCCAGCAACAATCCTCTATATTCATCACAAATCCTCCACCAACACCAAACTTTTTTTTTTTTTTTTCTATCCACCTGTTTTTCCTTATAATTTCTCAATTCAAGATCTTTCCTTCAAACCAAGCATCAATTTTTTTAAAAATATTTATAATATGGTGGAGCAGCCCTCCAATGTGTTTCTGCTATCTCTCTATTCAACCAACCAAACCCAACTATAACCAACTACTACTTACCGCTACTATCATCACATTCCCACCTTTTGCCATATGTACACAACACAATCCCAAACCTAAAGCAAAGAATATGCCCACCTCATATGAGCTTTAATCAACAAATCTTCTTCCTTAACCCAATTTGTCTTTTTATGTTCCACTTTAAGAATATGATCTGATCAATCCCAAATTGTATAGATTCCTTCTCACTAGGCTTCCAAGTGATAATAACACTGCCCCAGCAACTCCTACACCTTGCTCTTCCCTTTCTGCCTCTTCATGGTATACCAATGGTGGCAATTCCTTCACTTTCAAATTACTCAATCCAATTTTTTGTCGAACAGAATCAATTATCTTGGGATCTGCAGGGTTACCAATTGCATCGGTTACGTAGAATACATTTACAGCCATTTCGCTTGCTGTGGATATCTCAGCTCTTGTCACATTAAGACCGTTCTCTCTAAATGTTCTTGTCACATCTGCTAAGAGACCTTGTCTATCTGGAGTGCATAATTCTAGCCTTACACCCTGTTAATACAAAATATTCCCATAAAAATTTACAAAATACGCTTAACATGTGAATAATTGAGCTAAGAATATCAATTTGGAATTCAAGAATTACCTCAGATGCTCTTCTCTCAACTGCAGCTTGTAAGCACTGAATCACCCGCTGCCTTTCAGGCTCTGAACTAATAGGGGTTCCATCTGTGTGCTTGATGTAGAATTCCTGAAACAAAATTAGCACCAACAAGTCATCATCAGAACACCCACTAAAACAAAGTTTACTTGTTTCATCAACAGAAATCAAATTAAGATAATTTCACAACTGCATACCAGATATGCTTTGTCCCCTGCTGTATTGATTGTGGCATGAAAAACAACATATTCCATGTCTGTCAAGGTGCAAACAACATCAAACAAAAGTTTCATTCTATCCTTGCATTGAACATTAACAACCGAATAACCTCTCTCCACCCAATTCTGTACAGTCACCACCGGAGAATCAGCACTAAGCCTCAAAATAGGCTTTCTTTCATAGTCCCTATCAGCAAACATCATTTGATGCAATCTTCTTTCTGTATGTGTGACCGCCATAGATACTGATGTTTTCGCACTCCTAATGTCATTATCCCCCTTAAGAACATTCCTCAAACGAGCCTCAATTCTATCAATCTGTTGTGAATCCTCAATCGGGGATCCCGAATTGCAATCTTTAACATGAATTAGTGAAGCAATTCGGCCATTGTGTGTCCAAACTTTAGCCTTTACAATATCACATTGCAAGTCAGCTAGCACTGCAAAGACCTCTGAGAGAAGGCCAACTCGGTCTGTACCAGTTAGTTCTAATGCTGTTAAACCGTTTAAATCATGGGTTCTGCCATAGTGAATGGTACCAAGTGACTGAAACGCACAAAACATGAAAGATCATCAGTTACCAGAAAAAGAAACATTTGCTATAATCACAAAGACTAATGTAAAAAAATTGCAATCAAGTATAATAAATACCTGCTCAATGTAGTTAATAACGCTCTCATCTGTTAATTTATTTCCGTTTAGATCGGTCACATGAAAGACTGCAGAATAGAGAGAAAAAAAATCATTAAACAGAACACACAAGAAACTCTGCTTTTTCAATGCAAAGAAATAAGAAAGAGCTAAAAGGTGCACGTGAGCAAGAGAATTTCTTACCATCCATGAACCACCTTCCATCCGAAGAAATATAAGCTTTTTTAATTGAAAGGTTCAGATCCGTGAGAACCTGAACAGCCTCAAGCAAAAATCCATGTTTCCTGGCACTGTCAACCTGCAAGACCAAGCAAAGCAAAGGGGCGATGTTAAGTCAATATTTTGGAACAATTTCAAGGAAAAATTAAATACGTTTAGTCAATTCTTTTGTCAATTTATTGAACTCTGATTTGTGGATATTTTGTGGTTTCGTGGAAGGGTTACCTTGACAAGAGTCGCAGTAGGACAAACGGCATTGTCGATGACGACCCTGTAAAAGCAGAGAAAGGTCAAGTCAGAGGAATTACTTTTACACGGGAATTTAAATTCAAAATTTAAAAGAATGATCTAGTAATTTAGCTTTGTTTTTCCATGGTAGAAAACAAACAAATATGAAATATTCATCAGAGATCATTGAAAACGGGAAAGTGAGATTTTTAAGCTTCTGGAAAATTCAAAGAAAGTCAAAAATAAATAATAAATAAATAAATAATTTGAAAATTTTAAGTTAATTATGTTCATAATTATGGATTAGAGAGTTAATTTTGTGAAAATTTTAAAAAACGGAAGCATATGAAAAGAGGAGAGATCTGAAATCACCCAATATCTGAAGTGGGTTAGGTAAATTTTTTTCTGGGTTACGAAAAACATAGATTAGGGTGTCAGAAATTTCAATAATTCTAGGAAAATTTCTCAAACCCATGAATTTCCAGGGGGTAAAAAAGGGGAAAAACGGAAAAAATAGAAATAATCATTGTTAATCACCATTGAAGAGATGAAACCGAACTAGGAGTGAGATGAATGTGGCAAAAGAAAGTGAATCAAAAATTTCAAAATTAAAACTAACCTGGGAGTAGTCATCCTA
This sequence comes from Vernicia montana, assembly GCA_949750685.1. Taxonomy (NCBI): domain Eukaryota; kingdom Viridiplantae; phylum Streptophyta; class Magnoliopsida; order Malpighiales; family Euphorbiaceae; genus Vernicia; species Vernicia montana. Next base: position 5,468 of record CATKHJ011324659.1, read on the forward strand.
TAAACAAGCTTTTCATACTCATCCAAACAAGCACTCCACTCCATTTTTAAATTTTATACCTTCTCTTGCTTCCTTTCTTTCAAATTCAAAATTTGAAAACCAGAAAAACAGAACCAGACTGTATTAAAAACAAAGTCTCTCTATTTCTCTTTTAAACCACAAGAAAGCGGATTAGCCCACAAAAAAATCTTGAATCAACGACGAGATAATCAAAGACCCAGCAAGCCAAAGCCAAGAAAAATAACGATCTCTTCAAGCCAAATGCCAGATTTTCTCAAAATTCTCACTTCTGTTTCTCCTTAGTCCAAATCGTCATTAACAACCCCACCAAACTCTCTCTCTCTCTCTCTCTCTAGAGTTAAGAGTTACGAATTTTCTCTCACTTAACTCTCTCAAACGCAAAGCACGCCTTGTTCTTAACTCTCTCTATCTGCCTATTGCCTTCCCCTTTATATATTTCCCAATATTATTTTATTTTATTTTATTTCCCTTTTTGTTTTTTTTACTAATTTTATAATTTTAAAAAATTAAAACTAAACCACGCCTATAAGTAAAGACGGGTCACATGGCGTGAGTAACGCCTGCCCGTATAGACTTCTCGTCTTTCTCTTCTTCAAGTCCTTTTACTTCCTTAAGTTAAGGTCAACCAAGTCTTGTTGCCACGTGTCATTGATCCCCAATCAAGATTGTTCAAATGCCCAGCTCGGATTCCACGTGTGTATTTTATAGTCCTTTGCGTGCGTTCAACTCAATTGGAACAGGGCTTCATTCTTGATCAACGGGAAGGGTCATTCCACGTGGGATTTTTCGGTTGGCCCCACTAATCTTTTATCCTTCGAGATGGCTTGGTTATTAAGTTCCCTGGCAAAAAGTCTTGGTTACTAAAAGTATTAAGTTTTTCTTTTTATTTTTTTATTTTGCCAAATTATTAACTATTAAGTTGAGATTCGCCGACTCGGATTTATGACGTCTGCACGTGACAACAACTCATCCCCCATCCCCGCTCTTATATCGGCTTTTCCCCTGTCATTTTATCGCCGATTCTTTGTATTTTTCGGTGTCTTTGATCTTTACACTCACTTATAACTATTTTTTTCTTTCCACTTTTACCCTCTTGATTCTCTCAAATTTTAGAACTCATGAGGTCAATTTAGTCATTTTATCTTCATAACATAGAAATTATCGGATTCATCGTTATTTTTCCTTGGCCGGAGAAAAAAAAATAATCGTAACTTTTCCCAAAGGTTGAAGTTGTTCAACTTGCATTGTTAGTTGCACTAAAATTTTATTCTTGGATTTGCTATTGATTTTATTAAAAAAATATTTTAATTTTTGATATTTAATTATAAAATTATCTTTGTTTTATTTATTAAAATCAAATATATTAAAATAATATTATCATTTATTAGCTCTTATTAAAAAAATATATAATCAACCAATAATACTTTAGTTCAATAATGCTTTGATAATGTAATGTATAATGTGATAATATAAGAGCTAAATTAAAAGAAAAAATAATGTAAGAGTTATTTTCAAATTAAAAAATTTTTAAATTTTAATTTTAATTAAAGCCAAATTTAAAGAAAAAATACATATAATTAATTCTTATTAATTTTATTGATTGTAAATTTTTTTTGAAAATAGGACGAGGACAAATTGGTCATTTGAAAAGGATGGCGGGTGTCTCACGTGGTCGCATTTAATTGGTCGGGGTATGAAACGGCGCGCATGACTAAGACGTAGTCGTGGAGGCACGCTTTCGGACTTATTATGTCTCTATTTGGGCGCCCCCTCACAAGAGTGAGCATTTGAATTGTTAAAACCCCGACACGTGTCAGATTTTTGAGCAATGTCAACTCGAAAATATGCTGTCACAACCCCTATAACAACGTGGGCCCTACGAGTTCTGACAATCACGTGCTAGGCTTGTCAGAAAACACGTTCGCCGGTTGGTCCGCTGTTTCTGGCCACCGACATCTTAGGTGGCACCTCACTTAAACTCTCCTTTTTAATTTTATTAAAATAACAGTAACAACTAACGATAGAAAACTATTGCTCTCCGTTGCTCTAGATGATCGTTACTGTTTACCTACAATATAATTCCACGTGGCGTATTTTACATCTATTTTCTGTACACATCGGTTAGTAACTAGTAACTGATAACTAACGGAGATAATTAATTATGTCTTAACTTGAAAAACTGACATTTGGGAAAAAAAAAAAAAAAAACTTGAAAAACTGACAGGTGTGGCGGTTTAAAAACTGGGCCTCTTTTTAGGCCCCATATATCACGTGAGGGTAAAATAAATTTTCGCGGCGGTTTTTTGAACTGGCCATGGCTCAAATTTGTCCGTCATTTTGGCGGGAAGAGGATGGTGTTCCCGCCCAAATCGGACGGCGGTGGGTGGGTGAGTGGGGGAGGGACCAAGTCATCACGAGGAAATATCCACATCGTTAAATGTAAGATAAGGGCCCACTTCTATTTCGATTTTTTGACGTGGAGACTACGTTGGTCGTTCGGGATTGTGTGTGCGGACGTGTAAATTTGTTGATCGATTAATTCGAGATGATTAATTAATTAATGGGAAACTTACTATTTAATCCTTAAAGTTTGATTAAATTAATTAATTCGCCTTTATTTTTTGATAAATTAACTAATTAGTCCATCTATTTTTAGTTCCGTCAAACTATTTAGTCATTCTGTCTAATTTTTATACTTTTTCTGTTAAATTTTTAAAAAAATGACTAAAATATCATTTTATATATAATAAATATAATTTTATTTTTATTATTTAAAAATAAAAAATAAAAAACTTCAAATTAATAAAATTAAATAATAATTATATAATTATATAATAATCATTTAATTATTTAATTTTATTAATATAAATATTTTTTATTTTTTATTATATATAATAATTATATAATAATAAATAATTTTATAATTTAATGATATTAATTATAATTATTATATAAATATTATTCACTTTTATTCATTTGAATTTTTTTTTTTATTTTTAAATAATAAAATTAAAATTATATTTATTATATATATATAAGGACATTTTAGTTAATTTTTAAAAAATTTAATAAAAAAAGTACAAAAACTGAACGGAATAAAAATTAAAAAATTAATTAATTAATTTCTTAAAAAATAAAAATTAATTAATTAATTTGATTAAATCTCTTCTACTAAATAATAATTTATCCTTAATTAATTAATTAAAATAAGAGGGGCCAACAACAGTGTAGTGGCTCTTTGCAGTGTCGAAAGGGTCGTGTACGAGGTGGAAGCAAGATAATGGAAAGCCATGATGACACGTGGATGACAACTCGTAGCTGGGTCCGGGTGTAATAAAACCTTTTAAATATTAATTTTATTTTGGAAATCCCGCCGTTTCTTGAAGGAACATTGCTTTTTTGACCGTTAAAGACTTTTGGCGCCAAATTCGAAACCACATTCACATTTGGAAACCAGGATGGGAAGGGCAAGTAGCGCTAGCAACACCGCAGCAGTGTTAATTGGGGCTCGGATTCAATGCAGCGGCGTCGCATATCTCTCCGTGAGACACTCGAGGCATGTTTTCATCTAATAACGTGATTAAAAATGGTGAGGTAATTAATTTAATTAATCCTCAAAATCTGAGTTTGATTTTGGCAGTGAATTTGGACTTGTTTCCGAATTTTTATACTAATTTAATCATTAAGGTAAGTTCGTGGTTTTGTTTGTGTAAAATGCAGTGCATTTTTTTCCACGTCTTCTTTATGGGTCCCATTTTAAGAATGACTTAGGTATCCCGAGATTTACTGGATCAGAGGATCTTGGCCGTCAAATTAGGTTACTCTATTTTAAGAATTTTCTACAGAGGTCGGTCAAAGTCGATGCATGTGAAATTGTTAATTTAAAAAAAAATAAATAAAGAAAAACTCACATGGCTTGGACGTGCAGCTAGAGAAGCACTAGTCCAGAATATACCTTATATGTACTTCAACTTATATATATATATATATATATATATATATATGTTGAAATTATTTAAATTAGATAAAACAGTCTTCTTATTAACATAATAAATTTTAGAAAATCAATTTGATTTCTCAATTTTTATATTTTTTGTAAGGTTATATTTTTTAAAATGAAAAAAAGTAAATTATTTAAATGTTAGTACATCAATTTAATTATTCTTGTAAAATGTATTGATAGACAAAATATTATTGAAAATACAAATTTCAAAATTATAGTGAAGAGCAATAAATATATTTTTATTATGAAGCACCTCTATGAGTGCATTTAACATGTAGCATATAATTATAGTTAAAACTCTAAGAACATGTTTGGTAAGCCATAATCAATAGCGTAATGTAATGAAAATTATATTACGTGTTGTATTATTTTATTTAGTTGTGTGTAAAATTTTAAATGCAATATAATAAATATTACATTATTAATTTTTCATACATTAACAAAATGTAATGATCATTACATCTAAAAAAGCATGCGTTGCCTATTAAATTTCTCATTTGTTATTTTCTATCTTTTTTAACAATAATTTTATTTTCTTTATTTTTGTTGCAATAATTTTTTTAATGATATTTTTCTTTTTTTTACAATAAAAATTTTTTGCATGTTTTTTTTTATTTTTTTATGATTTAAAAAAAAATTAATGATATGTTTTTTTTTACAACAAAAGATTTTTAGTTACCGATTTTCTTTTTTACAACACAATTAATACTTTTCTTTTTTATCATAATTAATACTTATCCTTTCTTTTATCATATTAATTTTAATATAATTAATTAACTTAAATAAATGTAATTTAAAATTCAATATTTATTTTGATAATTATAAAATAATTAATTCAATATTTTAATTTGATAATTATAAAATAATTAATTCAATATTTTATTTTGATAATTATAAAATAATTAATTATTTTAATCATTACATTATATAATTATTTCATTTACACTTCTAAGAAAAGTAATGTAATATTCGTTACATTTTCATTACATTACATTTTTCATTCTATTACACAATTTATTATATTATATCATATCAAACGTAAGCTTAGGTTATGTTTGGTAGGCCGTAATTAATGGCATAATATAATGACAATTACATTATGTATTCAATTACTTTTTTTTTTTTGTAAAATTTTTTGAATGCAATATAATAAGTATTACATTATTAATTATCCATGCTTTAAAAAATATAGTGATCATTACTTTCAAAAAAACATGTATTGCTCGTTACATTTCTCATTTACTCTTTTCTATCTTTTTTTTATAATATTTTTTTTTCTTTTTGTTGCAATATTTTTTTGAATGATATTTTTTTTACAATAAATATTTTTTGCATGGCCTGTTTTCATTTTTTTATGAATTATTTTTTTATTATTTAAAAAAAATAATGAATTATTTTTTTTACAACAATTTTTTTAATGGTTTACTTTTTTTACAACAAAAAGTTTTTAGTTACCAGTTTTATTTTTTACAACACAATTAATACTTTTCTTTTATACCATAATTAATATTTATCCTTTCTCTTATCATATTAATTTTAATATAATTAATTAACTTAAATAAATATAATTTAAAATTTAATATCTTATTTTGATAATTATAAAATAATTAATTATTTCAATTATTATATTATATGATTATTTCATTTATATTTTCAAATAAAGTAATGTAATGCTCATTATATTACATTACATTTTCATTACATTGCATTTTCATTCCATTATATCATTCATTACATTACATCACATCATATATACGTAACCTAAGTACATGGGCAACAATAATCTAACAGTAATTATATATATGACTTGAACAATAGATTCATATTTGATTCATATATAAAATAAAATTAAAAAAAAAAAAAAACCAATCAAATCTTTGATGTAGAAACACCAAATCATTGACCAACAAAACATTGTTGACAGTTGATTATAAAATGATTACTAATTAATTAACACACTAAGTATAAAGAAAAATTCTTACTTACATCCAAACACATGCATGTTCTCATCTTGTTTAATCAAATTAATAAGCAAAAATATATTTAATTAATATGATTTATATATCAATTTTTTATCCGGTGAAAATATACTTATTTGTTTTTTTAAGTATTATTATGACATCTGATGGGGTATGCACTTTATATGGACAAGACTTAGATTATATTTAATAAAACTGAAAATTAAGCTTTGAAAAATTAAGTTTTAAATTTAAACGCTAAATATAATAAATATTGAAATTTTTAATCGCTAAATATAATTAATATATTTAATAATTATTATTACTGAAAATTATTAAATTTTTTTATTGGACATAATTAATGTTTTGATATTGATATTTAAGTTTTAATAATTAAACATATTTTTGAAATAAAAATAAAAATCATAAATAAAAAATTTAGAACAAATAATTATATTAGGATAATATTTCTTATAAATTTTTTAAAAATAAATATTATTAAACTTTAAATAAGTATTACAAAAACTGATAAATAAGTATTAAAAAAAATTAAAAATATGCTAAGAATATATAAGTTATTTTAATAAATAATTTTAAAAATTCAATAGCTGAGTATGTTTAGTAAAAATTTTAAATTAAATATTTTAAGTGATTTTTAATTTAATTAAAAATTTTAAAATTAATTATTATTGAAAATATTAAATTAAGCAAATATGAATTGGGTTATCAAAAATTTTAAAATTAATTATTATTGAAAATATTAAATTAAGTAAATATGAATCGGGTTATAAAAACTCTCTTACGGTACAAAGAATAAACACAAAAGAATATTCTGGAAGCTTTGCGTCTAGCCTATTAGATTGAGACGCAACGCACCGTCGGATTGCAATCAGATGGCAATTATAATTACCACTTGAAAAGAAGCATAAAACGTAAGCAAAAAGCAAAGTGTGTTTGGCCTCTGGCCATGGCTTGCCTTGCAAGTTTGGTTTCTAACTGCTTTGTTATATAACAATGCACAAATGGATTTGACTTCATCACTCACCCACTTCTTAATTAATTCTAAATATGGAATAGTTAAATTCTTAATATTATATTAGAAACTAATACAAGTTTAATTTTTTATTATTCTGAATCATTAATTCATTATTAATAATTTCAGAAAATTTGATGGCATAGGTTTATTTATTATATTTTTGTTTTTTAAAGAAAATTTACAAGTTAGAAAAATGATTTATCCACTTGTTATAGACAAACGTGAGTTAATAATTTTGCTATATTTTGATAAACTTAATTTATTGTAAATTAAAGTGTATATATATATATATATATATCACAAACTTATAATTTTGTTAGTTAACTTGAGCATTGAATTCATTAACTTTTGTAGTAAATGCGTACGTAGTTAATTTCCTTCTACCGAAGGCAATAGCTTTAGATTTTATTTTATTTTTAAAGAATTTTTATGGATTTTCCTGAATTTCTTTATTTTCTTTTATTTATTATAATTCCAAACTCTACTAAATAAGATCAGGCTATTAATGTCATATATATAATAGACTAAATAGAATATACATATATATAATAAATAAAATTATTTTTAAATAAATTATAAGAATGAAAATGGTATATAAGAATAAGATTGTGCTCTAATCAAATATAATAAGTTAATAGATTCTTAAAAAAATTTATAATTTATAAATTTTATCACTTGTATTGTTTAACATTTAAATTTTCATCATTTAATTTTAATTTTATTAAACACAATCTGAATTTTTAATTAGATAAATGGTAAATTTACTTTTTGAACTTTCACTTGATATCTTATTAGGTCTAAAATTTAACTTTTGAATCAATTCCAAACAAAAATTTTAATTCAAATTAAATTTATTAGCCTAAAATCGTTGGAGGTTTGACATTAGGGTTTGGAGTAAGGGTTAAGAATGGCAGTATACAAGGGTGATTGTGATGATGGTTTGGTAGCTAATTATGAATTGTGAACTAGTGATTAAGTTAATTAAATTGATTATAAATTAAAATAATTTTAAGAGACAAATTAAGCATTTTTTTTTTAATTTGATCCATATGCATATCACGTATAGGCACTCGTGACTAAATTTCATTATCAATGATGAAATTTCATCAATAACAATCTATAATTATATGTATAAGTAATTGCCATGTGTGTGTTTATAGAAAAAGACTTTTATTTTTTAAAAAAAAAATGTTGGGTATCTTTGGGGTTAACAATAATTTTCAAATCAGGATTTAACAATAGAGAAATAGAGTGATGGATGTGGACTTGAAGATGAAGTGAGTTGTTATATCAAGTCAGCCAGCTGGAGAAATGGTAGTTGGAAGGGAAATGCCATTCTATTGTCATAAAAACTACTAAAATATCATATGAAAATGCTGAATTTTGAAGTAATATATCAAGAAAATGACTTTCTTACTCTCTTTATACTAATTCTGATTCAAAATATTTGTGGTTTTAGAAATTTCAATAAAGTATTTATTATTATTTTTTTT
>CATKHJ011324712.1:0-14958 GCA_949750685.1 Vernicia montana
CATTAAAGATCAAAAATTAGGCAGGTGGGTCAATTAATCAATTCTAACAACCATATATATTGCAATGGATTTTATTCCTCCATCTGTCTATATACAAATATAGAAAAGTTGCTTGGTTTGGTTGTACATTATATTTTACTATTTTTAAAATATCCAACTTTGATATCCTTAATTCATTAGATCATTGGTGACAAACAAATTAAGAACAAATGAGGAGATTATGACAGATGAGGTGTAATTGGTGGGTAGGGATGGCAACAGACGGATTTCACTATTCTCATCTCCGTCCCCATATATTAAAACTTCACTTCATCTCCATCCCATTTTCTAGTGGGTTAACATTTTGGTATCTATCCCCATTTTTATGGATAGTGAGGTTCTCACGGAGCATAATTTTCTATGTAAAAATTTTTATTCATCTTGTTTTGAGTTGTATTTAACATTAGAAAAGTGAATAAATTAAAAGGTTTTATTTTTTTAAACTAATAGATAAAACTTCAAATTAATTCATCGATAATCTAATGATCTATTCAAACAAACAGAATATAATATTTAAAGTTCATATTAATAATAACTACAAATGAAAATAATTATAAATTCATCCCATCTAAATACTCAATAAAATAAAACTTAATTTAAATATTGATGATAATTCATAAACAACCTACTGCAATCACATGAATCAACAATCATGATATTTCATTACCATTTCATGATATTATAAATATCTTTATAAACTTATTAAGAAATTCAATTAAATAAAATACAAAAACTTTTTAAAGTTAATAATCAACTATTAATAAGTATTTTTTTTTTTTACTATTTCAACCATATCATAAAAAAAATATTATTTATATATATATATATATATATATATATATATGGAAGATGGTAAATGGATTCACTAAAAAATTTTGGATTTTTCCTCACTCCGTCCCATTCTCCAGTCAAAACAGAGATTTTCCGTTTTGATTAGAGTGGATCAGGATGAATTTCCACTGGATCGAGGCACTTTGCCATCTCTATTGGTGGTTATCAAACTTTAAAAAAAAAAATTATATAAAATGTTTTGTACTGAATATATAGTTGCTAAACCTTATTGGATTTTATGTAATATTCAAAGAAAAATTAAATTGATAATTTGATTAGCCAAAGATAGAGGCATTCATTCGCATCATGTGCGAAAGATATGCTGACTGTGATTTGGTGCAGGACCAAGATATATACATATATGTATACTTTTTCTTTAATTTTATATAAAATTCACAATTCAAAGGAATCTATACAGCCTCACACATTTAAAAATTTAATGAAAACTTTGGATTTTTCAGTTGTTTTTTTATTAGCCATCAAGAAGTGTTTTAGAAAGAGTGTTAAGAGACAAACATTCAATTACTAGATTATTTATCCAATAATTTAAATTTCTAGTATTCTTTTAATTCAATTTTTAGTTAACCAACTGAAATTGATTTATCTGAATGTATATATATTCAACAACTATACTCTTTCCTAAGAAATGAAATTTCCTTGGTGTCATTCTCAAAACAAAAAAGAAAAAGGAATTTTCCTAGCGTTGAACATTTGGATTGAAAAAAAAAGGTAATAAAACCTATTCCTATATAAAAGGTTTTGTTTGGAGTTTTGATAGAGATGGATAACTTTTAAGCAAATTATGATCCTGATCCAATTTGAAATATGGTTTTTTCCGACTAGGAGAATGAGGTTGGGCCCATGCAACGATTGGGCTAAGCTTCGTTAAGCCCAATCTGCATTCCCTTTTTTTTTTTTTTTTTTTTTTTTTTTTTTCTGCACTGAACAATCTGCATTCCTTTAGATCTCATTATGTTCACAGAAAAAATGCACATTTTTGCACTTGTAAAAATAGGAAAATTTATTAATTTGTAGTTTCATAAAATGATATACCAAATATAAACTTTTTTTTTTTTAAATATATAAACAAACACAGAGAAAAGAAATGAACACGTAAATACTTCAAAATTATAGCAATTTTAAAAAAGTAAGCTAATTTTTATATCCCCAGCATACACACACTACACTATCGATGTTGGAGGCCAAAACCCTAACACACTCATTGTTAGCTCATTCACAATATAAACTTCTAATATTGTGAGAGACTCGTGTCTCTCCATTTGATTTTTTTTTTCTTTTTTTTCAAATTCATTTGAGAATTTATTCACGAATAAGATGAATTAATTTACATTTAAATATTTTTAAATGTAATTAATTTACAATTTTTTTTTCTTCTAAACTTCATTTAAGCAAATAATTTTTTTTTTTTTTTTTTTTTTTAAAGGGAGCTCATTTGAAAGTAACATGAATTATGAATTCAATTCCAAATATAACATTTAGTGCAGAGAGAGGATTAGTTTTAGCTATACACAACATGAAATAACAGAGTAATTGGGGAAAATGTACAACACCAAATAGCTAATGAGCAGAAACTGAAGAAATGCTGGTAATTTTGGCGTCTCTGTCGTTGCAGAGACAGTAGAATAGCATCTAATCTTCCAAGAGAATATTTTATTTCATCTCTGCAACAATGGATACTATGAGAATGCATTAAAAGTTTGTCAAGAATTGGGTTTTTTCTAACATTCCAAAATCCTGTGAAACCATGGTTGCTAATGAAGTACACAGCGAGGTCAGGCTTTCGTTGTCTCCTTAATTAGACAATACTATCTGGAAAAGAGTATCGGCAGCAAAGCAAACACCAATAATTTAGCATAATAGTCGACGTCGCAACGCTGTAGTTTCATGACTGATTTTCAGTTTTCCAAACATATACACTGTACAGAGCTTAAAATAAGTGAATGCTCGCTGGAACATAAAGTTGGAACACCTTGAAGAATAGGGTGCAAATTACAGAATATAATATATTGCAAAGTTATAATCTCATGTAGTGATTTTGAGTTAGCAAAACAGACTTCATCCGGTAAAAATACCCATGTTACTTGTTCTGCAATGCACCAAGCAGCAGGATACTCAACAGTGAAAATTTTCAACACCACATGAAAAATATTACTTGGGGGTATTGCTCTGATTGATAAACTGGAACAGATCGCAATATTGCTCTGATTCATCAAGTAGTTTTCTACTCAAAACTGCTTTCCAATTAAAATATATATTTCCAGCTTATGACAAGAAACAAAAAATCTTAGAGTGGGAACTGTATATCAGTTAACATCTTACAGTGGGAACTGCATATCATTAGAGAAGTTCCGGAGTCTTAATACCAGAAAACAGAAGTGGATAGAATAATTAACACACAAAAAATTCCTAACCACTCATATCAGGATTTAATATACAGTTATACACCTTATTCAGCTGTACAGAACATCACAGGAACAATATGGTTGGGAGTATAGCAACAAAGTGGAATTTTGATTTATAATGAAAATTTGTAATAAACAGTCGGGTTGAAGATTAGAAGAAATAATTTGGTGAAGGGTGTTTTCTTTCCCTTTTTCCTCTTCTTCTTCAAAGAAACCCAGGAGGCATTGTGCAGTTGGTGGTGGACATTTTGCCACAACTATAAGCACATGAAAGTGTTAATTGCTTATGACCTATACAACAGAGGATTTGATATACTCTTTCTACCAAAGAGAAAAGATTTTGATAGGAATTTGGATATCACCAATTCATAATCTCTTATTTTTTTTCTTCTTCTTTCTCTTGGGGTAGGGTGCAAGGGGGCTGGAGAAGGAGGTAGATAAAATCTGTAATAAAAAGTCCACAACTTTTTGGGCATATACCATATTGAATTGCAATTCTTCAAGAGCTACATAAAAAAATAAACATGCCAACTTCCTTGACCCAGTAAAAAAACAAGCCCTTGGGGAATATGTAACCTAACAGCACCAGTGAATAACTTGGCACTATTGATGATGGAATGGTCAATGATAAAGAGCTATAAACCATTAGATCAAAACATCAGCAAGTAGAGACCAAGCCTATATATTCTTAAATCACAAAAATTTGGCAGACAAGTAAAAGGTTGGATTTTCCTTTATCTTTTTCTTTTCTTTTCCCTTTTTCCCTAAGTGCAGGATTCAAGTTTCTGGAACAAGGACAGTATATTGGCATCACAATCAAATGAACAGTGCATATTGATATTGTTAATACTTGTAAAGGTATCAACATTGCCAATGCCAATAGTTCCATGAATTACATCAATACCTATTGATATCATTGCTCAGCCAACTTATTAAAGATTGCAGACAGGAGGGGCAATTACCAGTACTAAATTTATCCAATGAGGAAAAGCTAGCTGCTTGTTCAAAATTCAAAGAACCTGATGAAAGTTGCTAAGATGGCCTCATCACTCAAAATATGGGCCATATTTAAAAAAGGCATACTCAAGTACTAAATGACAATCCTAAAACTCATTGTTGGAGCAAAAACGGAGTGGGGTCACCATATTGTGTTTGCTAGTATATAATGGCTCAACATGAAGATTATGATATTAGTAATGGATTGGTAGGCCACACAAATATCAACATTAGAGCAAGTGAAAGCCATTTCAATCTATTTCATGTTAAAGTAAGATTTTTTTTTTCTTTACATGTATCATCAACAAAGACAACAACAATGATCTACAGTGACATATTACTGTTCACTGAAATTGGCATCCAAAGATGAAAACTCACCGGGCCTTCTTATATGATTTGGACTTGAAGGGGAAGCGTGAAGGAGGTGAAGGAGAAAATTCAATTGGTAATTGAGGTGCCTCCAACTCGCCAGTGAGCATCCCCACAACCTCCTTCATGGAAGGTCGGCAAGCAGGTGACTTCTGCAAACATAGAAGAGCAACAGTAATGCATAACAGAGCTTGTTCTCTATCCAAAGACTGTACAGACTGATCAACCAAATCAAGAAGCTTCCCGGCGCGTGCAAGATGACGAGCCCAATGCATTAGATTGGCACGCTGAAATTCAGACATGGGAGAGCTTGTAACTTGGAGTGGACGCCTTCCAGCAATAAGAACTAACAAAAGAACTCCAAAGCTATACACATCAGACTTGTCTGATAAATTTCCCCCACCTCCATATTCAGGGGCAACATAACAAACAGTTCCTCTCATACTAGGTGTACTGCTAATTCCACCACTCTTTGGTATTTCCCCGCTTAAAGAATCATGGCTATTGTAGGTACCTCTAAAAAGTTCTCCACTAAACCAGTCAATACTGCCTCTACTACTTCTACTTCTACTCCTCTTCTTCTTCTTTCTCTCAACGTACACTTCCTCATCCCTCGGCCACCACTCTTCTCCTTTATTGTCATCACTGCTCATACCCATATTTCGTTTCTTCTTCTTCTTTTTCTTTTTCTTCTTTCTCTCCAACTCTTCACAATACTCCTCCTTCCACCATTCCCTTGGCTGCCTTCTCTTCTCCTTCTTTAAAATCTTCTCATCCTTCTCTTCGTCCAATGAAACCCACCAATCCAACCGCTTTCGATTTTTCTTTTTATCAATTTTCACAATTGGTTGATTACTTGATGATGAAGCTCCGATCCAATCACTATTTGGCCTCTCCTTCTTTATCTCTGTTCCAATCCATTCCATCACATAGTCTTTCACAGCCCCATTCTCCACCACGCCAGTATTATCTTGTTTCCACCACCAGTCCCTTCCAGATGCACTCTTCATCCCTCTAATTTTCCCTCCATTAATCAATTCTTTTCCACTCTCAACACTAGCTCCATCAAAATTCACCTCTGGCGGCACCGCCACACCACCTGCCTCAGGAGACGCAGTTACAGCCTCTACTGTCTCCGGCGATGTTGCAGAAATAGAAATGGGTCCCCTGAGAAAGCTCTCTGGGGATTGATCCACACCCAAGCTGAACTCCTCGAACCCTGTAGTAGTCACACTTTCGGTCTCCACTACAGATCCATAATCCTCAATCGGAACCCCATTGTTACTCTCTAATTCAGCTTTCTTCAACTCCGATCCACCATTCAGCTTCCCCGCATCAATTTCTTCCACTTTAACCTCGCACTGATTTTGATTCTGATTCTCAATTTTCAGCCAGGCCAATCCAAAATCCGCAATCTTGGCCGAGAAAAACTGATCCAGCAAAATATTACTGGGCTTTATATCGCCATGAATAACGGGCGGATCCAAACTATGAAGATACTCAATTCCTTTAGCAATATCAACCGCAATGCTAAATCTTTTCTTCCATTGCAACAATTCGGGGCACTTTCTATGGAGAAGGGCATCCTGTAAGTTGCCATTAGGCATGAGCTCATAAGTCAGCAACATCGTGCGATATTTTCGATCGGAGGAGAAGCCAAGGGCCGTAACGATGTAAGGAGACTCGAGTTTCGAGGCGAAAAGGAGCTCGTTTTGGAACTCGCGCTCACCCTGTAGAGAGCCAGAGTCCATGACTTTGACGGCGACGATTTGCCCATTTGGGAGAGTACCGCGAAAAACGGAGCCAAACCCACCTTGTCCGAGACGAAGGGAAGGAGAGAAAGAGTCGGTGGCACGGCGGAGAGTGGAATAAGAGAACCGGTGAGGTGGCTTAGAGTCAGAAGGAACAGTACGCTTGCGACTGATTTTACGGAAACAGACAACGAAGATGAGGAGACAAGAGAAGGCAGCCGTGGCGGCGGTTAGAGGGGGAAGGAGACGGGAAGAGAAAGGACGGTGGTGGTGGTGGTGGTGAGGGATTTGAATGGGAGATGGTGTAGGTATAGGAGGGAAAGTGACAACGGAAGAGAGAATTAAAGGAGGCGTTTCTATTAGTAGTGGAGAAATTGGGCGGGATGGCATGATGGGGAAGCTATAGAAAAGACTAAGAAGGTAAGATCAACTGAAAGGAGGGTTTCATGGCAAAGAGGAGGAAGAAGAAGAAGGTCCACTTTGATGAGTTCATTCACACTACGACCTGTTCTCTGTGTTAATTTTGATTTTGTATTGTTCTATTTTATTTTTTTTATTTTTTTGCCAAAGTGATTTTGTATTGTTCTGAATTTCGCTTTTCCTTCCTTCTAATGTCGGCTTACATTACAGCTAAAGTTACGGGTCTGTACCCTGTAGCTCAAAGCTTATTGAAAATGTAATATGGATTTATTGTCTAAATTTTATACGTATTTATTATTTATATTATGTGTCTTCAAATTCAAAGCTTATTAAGTTATAAAAAAAATAATTTAAAAAAAAGTAAAAAACCTCTTATTCCAGAGTCTTTTTTCTTATTTATTTTATTTTATTTATTAGAACTTTTATTTAAACACCCTCTTCATTTTAAAATATATGTTGTTTAAAATTTCGATATACAGATTAAAAAAATTATTAAATTATCATAATTCTAAAGTAAAAAAACTAAAATAATTTTTTTTTTATTTTGATATAGAAAAATAAAAGCATTTAATGTAAATATTTAATAAAAGAATAAATGAAGGGTAAAATTGAAAAAAAATAATAAATATTTTATTGAAATCTTAAAATGACAGATAAATTGAAATAAAAAAAAATTCTCTAAAATAATAGATATTTTAAAATGAAAAGAGTAAATCATTTTATTTAACAAACAATTTTGTTTGTAATTGATAAAAACAGTTGTGAATAAAGGATGATGTAATTAGTATTTTCTAACCACTAATACCATTGTATACCTACTTATAAAAAACAAAAATCTAAGCCAAATTAAATTTCAAGTAAATAATGCCAATTTCTTGTTTAAAGGCATGATTGGCATCAATTATTCAACTTGTCCAAATTAGTCAATTTCTTGCATTAGACAGGGCAAAGGAAAAAAAAGAATATAATGAGAAAATGTGAGCTATTTTGCAAAACAGCCAGTTAATAGTCGATTAAGTGCAAGAAAGGTAGTAGGTCTTAAGTCATCCATTATACATTTTTAATTAAAGAGTGGAGTTAGGTTTTATACATATGTACTTTTTCTTTGTTTGCTTGTTACAACGTAAAGCTCCCTCTTGTGCTTCCACGCTAGTGGAGAATATCAAAACCAAACCTTTTTTTTGTTTCTTCTATTAGGTTTGACCTTTTACTTTTATTTTTTTTCCTTTTACTTTACAAATTTTGTCATCCGATAGGGACTCTCTTCTTGTTTTTTGAAAAATAATGTTAGAAAGAGTTAATTAACCCTCTTTTTTTTTTTTTTTTTCTTTATTCTTTATTTTTATAAATTAATAATAGCATCATAGCAAATTAGCAATTGCATTTTGTTTAGAATATTAATCCATTTTATAATATAAAACTATTCAGCAGAACAATGTATATATGTAATTATAATAACGCTTTTTTCGTTCACAAATGTAAATGCCGGTAACCACTCCATTTAATCCAATTAATTGGAAAATTTTTGTCTACACTTATTTCTTATACTAAATTAATGAGTGATAAAATATTTTAGTAAATATAATTCTTTTGTTTTTTTTTTCTCAGTGAAAAGACACCGATATCTTTTTTTTACTCTATATGTTTTTATCTTATTGGATTGGTGTATACACCCGGTGTAGGTAATAAATTTCTCATTTAATATATGCAAGTCTTTCAATTTTTTAATATATCAATACCTAATTATTTAATTACCTAATTTTTTGACAATATCAAATGACGTAAGTTGTGTAAAAAAAATTGATACAAATCAATATAATTTAATATTACATAATTATCATTATTTTATTAAATACAATTTCCTCCTTTAGGATTATTTTTTTTATACTCCATTTAACAATAACGTGGTATCAAAAATCACTTTTTGCACACCATATTAAATATGTTTCTCTAATCCAATTAAAGATAAATTGACACTAACACACAAATCTAAATAAATTTATAAGGAAGATGGGTAATGTGGATTCTAAAAATCTCATATTTAAATCTAGTGATTTTTCAGCTTCCTATACATGCACTTAATACTATGACCTTTTAATATTGGCCATGAATTATTAAAGAGATTTTTTTTTTCCCGAAGAAAGAAATTAGCTAACATAAATAAAATAGTAAGCTCAAATCAGTACAAATATACAATATGCTCAAAGGAATAGCCTAATAATTTACATCAGAAATGAATCTAGGGTCCAATAACAAATTGCCCACAAAAGAAGTTTTTAACTTGGGCTTGAAGCCTGATACAGACATGACCCTAAAGCCTGAAAAATTACATAGCTGCCATTAGCCTTCCTCTGCCTTTCTAGAAATCTTCACCGGCGTCATCATCATTACTGCTTGAGAACTACAAAACGGCTGGAACGACACTAAGATCCAGAGAATTGTGGTTGGACCAAACCCAAAAAAATTATACCGATAAGCCTTTAACTCTTGCCCTTCACTGTCAATGAAGAAACAGGACAATGGTACCTTGATAGGAATCAGGCATTTTCATGCTAAACGGCCATGGTTATAAAAGAGCCAATCCCTTGGTAGGGGCTTTAAATCTCAACTTCAAACGCATATATTTCACCATAGCAACTATTGAGATGCAAAAACTGATGTTAGCCACTGCTTTTCCTTCCCACCTCCATGTAACTATAATTAACACCTCGAAAAGATTATGTTGGTGAGAGAGTCGGATAAGACCGAAGATAAGGACGACAACATCGCCATCAGTGAATCAACCTCAAAAATTAAAGAACCCGATGCAATCAAGAGATCATTTATGCCCACATTCAAATAAGAAAATATGAAAACGAAAAGAAAAAAAAATCGAAATCGAGCATTTCTTACGATGGCCGAAGCCACCAAAAATTTTACCCAATAAAAACCCTAGCAACGTAAGCATGAAGAGGGAGCTAAGATATAAACCTTAGCAGAGAGCGTTGTTTTAACTAAGTGATATACTAAGTCAGCAAGAAACATATTAAAAAAGAGGTTAATAGAAGGGAAATGAATGTCAATTTATATTTAAGTAATAATGTTTAAAAAGAATATTAATAAATGAGCAACTATACTACCCTGCCTGAAGTCTATTCAGGCTCCTTTTCAATAAAATGCAGTATACTTTTTTAAACAAATCCTTTATTTAAAACATGGCAAAATCAACATGGATCATATTCACTCGAACAAACAAAAAAAAAAAAAAAAAAAGGGATTGGTGGGGTGTATATTGTAATTTTGAATTTCAAAAATAATATATCTGGTCAAAAAACTGGAGCTGAATGAAAAGTAGCCAGTGGCATGAGGGTAGGAAAAAGGAGGCCACCTGTGGGTTGAAATTACTCAAATTAGACAAAGAAACAGATCAATTACATATTTAGTCTTGTTTATTATCTAATTTATACCAAACAGTCTAATTGAAAACTTAAAATTAATTATTAAAATATATTGGTTGAAAACGTGATTGTTTGGGATAATTCTATGAATATTCAGAAGAAAATAATATTAAACTGTATATAAAAAAAATGAATTAATAGAATTATTTTTAAAATTATAAAATTATGAGTTGGAATATGAATTAGTCAAATTAATAATAAAAAAAGAATAATAATTAGCAATCAAAATATTTAAAAATGGGTGGATTGGCTTTTATATGAAATATTAATATGGTTAAAAAAAGTGTGAAGTGAAGGTCCATGGAAGTTATATATTCATTCACCTAAAAAAAAAGGGTGACAATTGACACATCAATTACACGTAAAAAAAAAAAAAATCCAAATAAAAGCATATAGTCTTTCGCAAAAAAAATAAAAATAATAATAATAATAAATAAATAAAGGCATATAGTTCATCTATAATTAATTTATGCATTTAATTGTCATTTCTCTTTAGAATTAAATTAAATAACATGACCTACCCTTTTTTTACTCTTTCTTTCTCTCAAGTCTTAAGTCTTAACTCGTCATTTGCAGAAAAATATTTATGTTTTTGAATCGCCTCATTTTTTTTTTATTCAAATTAAAAGATTTATGCTTTCTCAAAAATAAATAAATAAAAGATTTATGAAATGAAGAAAAATATTATTATTATTATTATTATTATGTTATTTTCTCCCCGAAATGATGCGTTTCAAATCAGCCGAATTTGCACTTAGAAAAAAACGCCTTCCCACGTGGCCTTCTAATGCAATCTTCAATTTTTTTCAATTTGTAAAAAATTTGACATTTCTACGGTGTAAATGTAACAATATTTTAATGAAACCAAAATTTATCCAATTCTATAATATTTCTATTTTTTATTTTTTAGTGTTCAAATCTAAATCTTAGTGCCTATGAATTGTAATATATTCACATTTGAGCTCCTAATCGGTAAACTAAATAGACTTTAAATCTAAATGATAAACTAAACAAACTTAAAACATATATACCCAAATTATGAACAGATTTTAGCCTAGTCAAGCCTGCTTAAGTACCCTCTCTCCACCGTGCTCCACATGCTTAATAATTATTATCTTCTAATTCTAATTCTAATTCTGATGCCATATTTAGTCTTTCAAACGTGTCAAGCATTCCAACGTTTATCATTTACCAATCTAGAACAAATACCTTGCCACTATCAATCTAGAAATCAAAAGTTACATCCATTTTCCCCCAATAGTGTAATCCGAGGAACGTGTTAGTTTTTTTTTTTTTTTTTTCAAAGAAGAAAATTTGCTGGTATTAATAAGTCCAAGGCATATAACGATACAATTGTTAATTTTACAAACAATATTGATTCATATAAATAAATCTCTGATTGACTGTATAGTTTAAATCAAACTTATTCGACTGAAGATTTAATGAAGTGAACTTCCAACCCAATAGAAAATAGACACTTGAGTATGTTCAATAGACAACCCACCAACCTTTTAACACAAGAGAAATTACAAAAGAGCCCATGAACTCTTCTTTTCTCCAAAAACGTCTTCATTCTTCATCGCCACTGTCACCGTCGCATGTGATTGAGGAAGGGTCTGAAACAGCTTCGAGAGCAAGATATCTTCTACTTGATCAATTAAAAGAGATTCATACTGTTTAGATATTGAGCTTGCCTTCCAGTTTAAGCCGGAATCAAGCCAACAAGAATAAAGAACTAAAAAATTCAACCAAATCAAACTAAATCTACTCATATTAGTTCCTATAAAAAAACCAGCATGGAGCATATTGAACAATAAACTTCTTCTCTTCAGAAAGCTCCATCACTAGCCTCAACTGTCGCTTCCCCCTCCCCCTATAGTCGTCTACAGACAAAACCTTGAAAGAATGATTGAGGTAGGGGAGTCGGACCTTGCCGAACTCCATCGTGACCTCCATAACAGACCATATCACATTCCATACATACACAACACAATCACTCCATAACCCATACTTAATGGGAAACAAAACCATTACACCAAAGGCAGAGATCAACTTATTCTTTCTCTAGGAACATGTTAGTTTACATTTTAAAAAAAAATCTCAACCAAATAATTACATTTTATCTTTAAACTATAGCAAAGTAGTCAAGTCATTTTGTTATAGGACTAAAAGTCTTTATGTTATAGGACAAAATTCAAAATTCAAACAAACTGTGTTTCTGATGTACCAAACAACACCAATGTTTGATGCTGAGAGATTTTAGCTGATTTATGAATTTAATAAAAATCCCTCGTTTAACACAACAAAAAAAAATTCCAAAATTGTTCAAAATCCATCTTCCACCATAATCACTCATTTTGAAGGTTTTTGAAATTCCATATAGAATGTGGAATTTTAAGAAATCCCTCATTTTAATGAATAAAAGATTTAGCAAATTATCTTTTTATTACAAAAATGCCATTAAAATCCATGAATTTTATTTTTATACCAAACAAATGATTGTATAAATCCATTGAATCAAAACCCCAGTTTTTAATTCTATGAATTTTGACAAATTCCATAGATTTCAAAATCCTCAATCCTAACGTAGCCTAGGACTTCTCTTGAACAGGACGCGTGCTTCAGAAAACAGTCAGTTAATAATCTTGCCAGTCATCTTAAATATTATACAGATAGAATAAGCATAATGCAAAATTTGATTGCTCCATAGAGAACAGCCGGCTGAATTCATGTTCAAAACTATCCGCAGAGTCCAAGGAATTCCAAGCTTCAATTGACAAGTCACAGCTACCAGAACCATTCTTGTCTTGCATCTACAGCTTTTACATTGGTTGAAACAAGAGGCACAGTTCCATATAGCGAAATGAAGTCGTTCAGGCATTTATTTCTCCTGTTACTATGTCCTTTAAGACTACTTATGCCTGATGATCCAATCTCATGTATCTTTCCTGAAAAATTCATGAATTCATTCCAATATAAAAGAACTAATAAAAGTTTATGCATTTTAGGACTCTCAAGATCTAACAATCTGAAGCAAAATTAGCCGAGAGAATCATGAATAATAATCTACAAGTTTATCAAGTTAGCGTCATAATTAAATTGGATCTTTCTAATTTAATTTCAGGAGGATAAGCATCCTGAAAAGGAGAAGCATCGAGCATTTACAGAAAACTATTGCTCTAGTAAATTTTAAGGAACATCTCTTCTGAATCAAAAGATACTAGATGAACAATGGGCACCAGCATCTAAAACTAATTCTCTAAGATACTGTAACATCAAAATAATGTATGCCCTGATACTAAACCACGAAACCAGCATATAGGATACTTTCACCAGCATGAAAGATGGGGCACTTCCATCCCTTTCTATAAAAGGTACCCTATAGATGGTAGTCCATCAAATCCATTGTTAAAACTGCTTCATGATATTCTGTCCTGAAACTGATATTGCTGCTACTTTGATTCATATGAGGTCAGTCAAAAGTGGTTGCAATTGTCACTATTGAAGCTAAATTCTATTTCTTGTTCGTGATCATGCTGATCATTTTACTTTTGAGTTTCACCAAATTATTAGGATTCAAGAAACGTCTGAAATTTAGACAGTATATTGGTCCATGGGTTTTGTTTTGTTAGCAAATGGATTTAGTGGTCCTATTAGCCTTCAGAAACATAGGACATCATAGTAACATAGTATCTATATGTGAGGTCTTTATTAAAATACATTAGCTTAATTTCGTACAAGGCTCTTTACAATTATATGGGTGTGAGGACTACAATCTACCATGTCTTCCTGTATATACGTTGCTGTAATCATATAAAACTCTAATCTTCCTCCCCTTTCAACCTTGGAAGTCAGAACCTTCCTTTACATAATCAAACCAATATTATATTTTGAGATAACACCCAAAGTATTTGAAATGTTGCTATTTGAAAATTATGCAGTCTACTTTTCAACCACCGATAGCTTCGTTTTTTACCCAAAAAAAACTGATTGCCAGGGATTAAACATGGAACCCTCATCCTTGGAGCAGTGTTTATCTAGAGACAACTTCTTGCCTTTAGAAATGTACCCAACTTGAAGCTTTATTCTTCTTTAAAGCCTAGAATCCTTTACCACTTGTGAAACAGAAACCTTTAGCTTCCACCAACAAACTAGGAAGGCCAGAGTACACCCCAACACAGTTGAAAACTGGGGAGAGCTACCAGATAGAATTCTTTAGTGATAGTATCTTTGAATTTTATTCATGTTACTGCTAACTATCCAAAGTCTTAGCTAAGTCTGGTGTTGTTAGGGATAATAGTAAGTGTTCTACATCGAGTCAAGTTTGTTAAATCAGCTAGCAAGCCCACAATTGTGATACTGTATTAAATAGGACATAACAAATCTAAAGTTTCATTCAGTGGTATGCAAATATTACAACAGAAAATGAAATATATAGAATAAAGGAATAAAGGCCATCACCTTTCACCCAAATTGGAGGAGCACCTGTAGCATTGGCAACTAGTAAAGACATTGCTATATCTTCACAGTTCCTGTACAAGAACAAGAAGAATAGGTTAAAAATACAAGGGAGGAAAAATGAAAAGAATAAAAGTCATGAGCATGCCTTTCCCTTGCTACATAATCTTGTATCAATGGGGACATCGAGTGGGTATACAAGTCCAAGTACTTCTTGTGAAAGAAAGCAGCTTT
>CATKHJ011325116.1:0-13476 GCA_949750685.1 Vernicia montana
AAATATAATAATTTATAAATATATATTTAATAATTTTAAGTATATATTATAAATATATAATTATAAATATATATAAATATATAGTAAAAATAATAATAATTTATATATATATATATATATATATATATATATATATATATATTTATATATAACAATAATAATAATAATAATTATTATTATATATATATAAGGAAAAATGAAGTCGGGTGTAGATATTTTTATTTAGGGGTTGATATGAGCAAGCTGACTTTTTTTTTTCCACTTGAAAATGGATTTCTGTTTATGGAAACGAGTTTCTAACTTTTTTAAATTATAGAAATGTGCCCGAAACGTTTTGAAAACTCACGGAAACGTGCCCGAAATATTTTTCAAATTACGAAAACGTACCCGAAACGTTTCGGACAAGTTTCCGTAAGTTTCCAATTAGGAAACGTTTCCGAAACGCGAAAATGCGACCTCCTGAAAATTTCCGTACATCATAGGTTCCGATTATTCTCAAATATAAATTTTCGAAGTTCAATCCAATTATAAAGATTTTCAAAATTTCGGATTGAATTAAACCGTGCATAGCCCTAATTAAAATATAATTAAGTTACAAGTAATTTAACAATTTTTTAAAATATAGTGAATAAATATGATTTTTCAATTTTTTTGTTCATAAAATTATTTTATTTATTTATAACAAAAAAAAAAAAAGTCATCGCATAATGGATCCATTTGAAAACAATTAGGTGATGATAAAATTATCATTACTTCAAATTGAATCTTTATTTATTTTTTATTTTTTTTAATTTATTTTCTCAAATCATGTATAAGATACTTCAAATAAATTTTTACAATTATTATAAAAAATAAATATAAAATTTTACGTGAATATCTCAACAATACAAAAATAAGAAAATGTTACACATGCGCACCTATTCTAATTATGTAATTATTTTCTAATTATTTATTATGTATTGGGCCAAAAAAACAATTATTAAGAATAATGATATAATCATATGGGAAAGAATAGTATCCTAATGAAAATCAATTAAATGAAAAAAGTTTGTAAAGTTTTTCTTTCAAACTTTGATATTATGCTTGAATGGATTGTCTCTATGTAGACTTTGATATTTCCTTCATGTTTTTACATATTTCAGAAGATAGCAAATATATAACATTTTTTCTGGCCCTAACTTAAGAATTTTGTATTCCTCAAATAAATAAATAAATAACTTAAGATTTTTGTATTTGGGTCTTCTTAATTGGAGCAAAAAGTTACATATGGGCTTAGAAATGTTGATGCATTAATAAATTGAATTGAAGCAAAAATACGTGCACGGCAGGATTCGAACCTGCGCGGGCAGAGCCCACATGATTTCTAGTCATGCCCGATAACCACTCCGGCACGTCCACATCATGGCCTCAGTTTTAAAGATTTTTATACATGAATTACTATAAAATCAAAAGCAGCCCGTAGTAACTCGTAAAGATAGAAAATTTTTTAAGCTTAAAAAATTTATTGTTGATCTCTCAACAAAACCGTGAACGGCAGGATTCGAACCTGCGCGGGCAGAGCCCACATGATTTCTAGTCATGCCCGATAACCACTCCGGCACGTCCACGTCGGTGCTTCAACGTTCAAAAGTTTATTTGAAACAAAACCCAATTGCCACAAACTAAAACACCCAATTTCTGTATGGACTCATAACGAAAGAAACAGTTCCCTACGTTTTTCCTCCGGTTAATTTCGCTGAAGTCTCGATCATATTCATCTTTTGGGTAAAATTTGAATTTGTATCAATAAGGACTTGCATGGGTATCTCTGAGCTTAGCTGTGTGTAGAAGAAAAACAGAATAAGAAGAAGAATCTAATCGGAGTTTAGGTAAGTAGGTTTTGTTTAGTTTTCAATTTGGTTTTCTCGGTGGCTTGGGAATTACTTCCGCTGCTAGAATTTTTAGCTTAAACATCACAATGCAAACTATTGAATGTAGATGAATTACTATTAATTCGTATTAATCATTTATTTATTGGTTACTGTATTGGAAATTAGAATCGAAATTCAAAATTAAGTTGTGTATAGTTAGCTATGTGCTCTTTTCAGTATCTGATTGCCATAAAATTCCATGTTTTAAGAGTAATAAAATGGTTTATACTTAATGATATCATATTTGATTTAAATTGTCTTACTATTTGGCTTTAATTTCTGGGACTTGTGAATTTTGATTCAAAATTATGGTGATGCTTTGTTAATTGTCTATTCAGGTTCTGTAATAGTGAATCTTCAGCACAGGTTTTTAGTCTGAGGCCTTTTTTTGCGAGTGTTTTAATATGTCTAATTCAAAGAGAAGTCAAGGAGAGAGTGATAGAAAGAGGAATCTTCCTTCTTGGATGAGTTCGAGAGACAATTGGAGTAAAGCTAGTGGACAGAATCCAACTAGCTCTGGAAAAAATGAGGAAAGGAAAGAACATAAAGACAGTAACCCTTCCAATGAAACCATCTGCAGCAGAAAATCTAAGGGTTCCAGTTCAAGTTCGACTAACTTTTCCAAACTTTTGGTATTACTATTTAGTTTCACTTTTTATACTTTTGTGTTTCATTTGAGTTTTTTTTTTTTTTATTTATTTTATTGGTGGTGATAGTATGAGTTTTAATTTGGATAGGAAGGAGTAGTATTTGTGTTGTCAGGATTTGTTAATCCAGAGCGTGCAACATTGCGGACACAGGCTCTAGAAATGGGAGCAGAGTATCGACCAGACTGGAGTTCAGACTGCACACTCTTGGTTTGTGCATATTCAAATACTCCCAAGTTTCGTCAAGTTGAGGCAGATTGTGGAACAATTGTTAAGAAGGTTTGTCTCTTATTATTTGGATTTGTTATCATAAAAATAGTGAATTAAAGGAAAAGTTTAACATAATTTACAGTCATATTATTTGTCATTTTAGATTGTAAATTGGAAAGTTAACAATTGATTGTCAAGGTTGATGATTGTACCTAAAGAGTATCTTTCATGGCTGATTTGTTCATATCTTTGAATTTTCTTTGATCTTGTAAAATAAACTACAACCTTTTCCAGTTTGTTGGTTATATTGATGCTTACACTTGTTTGATGAGCCTGAACATCATAAAGTGTCAGTGTGCTTTTTAGTGGCCTGGTTTCTGTTGTTCTACCTGCCATTCTTTAACCATCTAAGATTCTGGTTATTGCAGTCGACAAGTCTAGAGTTGCTCAAAAGTATTGAAGCAACAGAGCCTTTTGCGTTTCTCTGCTATATTGATTATTGATTGAGTCAGCATATTGTTTTGTTAGTATTTTTTCCTCTAACAATGCGGTGTCTCTTATTTTAAGTCTCGAGTGGATTTACCCTAGAATCAAATACCATTTTGAGCTTTCATGCTGTTACAACTGGTTATGAATGTATGCTTGTGCATAGTGATAATCTGTTGATATTTAGTTTGTTTGCCTCAGGAATGGATATTAGATTGTTACAGCCAGAAGAAGCTTGTTGAAATTGATAGTTACATGATGCATGCTGGGAAACCATGGCGGAAAAACAATGTTGCTACTGAAAGTAGTAGTGGTAACGTGTCTTTATTGCTCTTTACTTCATCTTTACTTTTCCTTTTTCTGAAAAAAAAAAAAAATCATCTAGATACAAAATCCTCTTAACTATCACACAAATATTCTTAACATTTTGTACTATTTCTTAGATTTACCCCATATATACATATGTGTTTATGCCATCAATATCATGTTTAAGAAGCATGGTCCCATCCCACAAACCTTCATTTGCCTTGGCAAAGGTCAATTAGCTTGTTTTACAGTTTCACTTGTTAAAATATTTCTTATTATAGAAGAAAGTATGTGTTTTTCTAACCTTCAAATTTTTTTTGTTGCATCATTAACTTGCTAATTGTAATATTATAAAATTTACAGAAAACTCGGTACATTTTCTTCTTCTATGGTTACATCACCCTATGTTTTGGATTTTGTTCAATGCAGGCTTTTAAATAGCGGTTTCGGAATTGGAAACCCTGTAACTGAATCGGACTGAATTGGTTGCCACTATCATGAATTATTTTTCCAAATTTTGCAAAATGACTCAAATAAATATTTAAGTAAATACTTCAATCAAATATGATTTAATCTTATGTGTCTAATAATTTATACTGACAAATATATGGCCAAAAAAAATCATTTATTACAAAATTTGTTTGAAAAAAATAAGTGATTTCCAGTCACCCGTATCGTAATGGTAAATATCGTATCGGTAGGCTGGCCGATATTTAAAACCATGGTTGAATGAGACCTACTGAACACCTATATTTGTATGGCATGAGTTTGCTAAGTGTGTAAATAGCAAATAAGAGATACACCATCTGTCCTCTGGCAGCTGGATCAATTTTTTGCTTTCAAACCCCTAAGGACTTCTTTGAAAGGTTAAAGTAGTGATATGTTAACGCTCAAGGTCAAAACAATTAATCAGATTACTGCGCTCTACAGTTTTGTGATTTTATCAGTTTTGATAATAGATGCCTTGTGAGTTTTTGTGGGTCACAAATGTTTAGTGATTAATCATTGGTGACATTTGGAAAGTGGCTAATTAACACTTTTGCTGATGATTTGTTACACACTGTTGAAATTTAATTTGATCTGAGTGAATTTATACAATTTCTTATCAAGGTATAGAGAAATGCATCCTTCCATAGCTGCATTTGATGATCCACTTATTGACCAGTACAAAGTGCTTTAGTTTGATAATTTAAAAATATATATTATATTTTGTTTTGTTTTTTTCCTCTTAGTCTCGGTAACAAGTCTATCTTTTGAGTCCAAAGAATTCTTGCAGATCAAAAACCATCCCCACCCAGAAAGTCCGAGAAACAAGTTGAAAGAGGATCACTTCCAAAACCAACTGCCTCTTCACACTCAAAGGTT
Source organism: Vernicia montana (assembly GCA_949750685.1). Taxonomy (NCBI): domain Eukaryota; kingdom Viridiplantae; phylum Streptophyta; class Magnoliopsida; order Malpighiales; family Euphorbiaceae; genus Vernicia; species Vernicia montana. The sequence continues at coordinate 4,925 of CATKHJ011325116.1, forward strand.
ATTTTGAATGATTATCGTACAAATGATGACTAATAGTTTTTTCCTAGCATTACAGTGGTAATTTATTCTATGGCGCTATCCCATTATCCCATGAAAAGAAACTAAAGACTATGTATTTCATTTAGAAGTTGTACTCATTTTGTTGATATAATAATCATTTGTTTTTGTGCCATATGTTTAGCAGAGTAGAGCCTCTAATCCTGCTAAAGAGCACTTCTCTCCTTCTAAGGTAAAGAAATGGGCTATTGATGATCTGAATAGAACCATCTCATGGCTGGAGAGTCAAGAGGAAATGGTTAGTAGCACCTGATAATTTAGTTACTATGTTTGATTCTCTGATTCTTTTCCATTCTCAGATATTGTTGCCTGCTACTTTTTCAATCCTCTTATCTAGTAACTCCTACATACGATGCAAAATAATCCAGATCAGTTTGAACTCATCATTCAGGTTTTATAGACCCCATGTCTTCCTATCCTCCATAGAAATCTTATCTGGTGATTTTTTATGATCATACTACATGCTATGGAATGGTGAAGTTCTATGGGGGATCGGCAATAACGAGACACATTATGTATGATGATCAACGATATTTTCCTGTTTGGGGATTTTTGCTCTCATTAATAGTTTTATTAAGCAAGCCAAAAGATGCAGACACCTATTGCATATCTCATTTTATTGTGCACGATATGCCTGCATTTTTTTTATGAACCATATTTTATTTATTTCTTGTGAACAGCCCGAGCCAAGTGAAATAAAACAAATAGCTGCTGGAGGGATCATAATTTGTTTACAAGATGCCATAGATTCCCTTGAGCAGAATCAGGTATTTGTCTATATGGTTTGGAGCGCATACATGGGGGGAATCATATTTGCTTTAATTTATATCTGTTTCTGTGGAAAATACTTTAGACAAGATCACCAAATGGCAAGATTTACTTAAAGCAAATCTAATTGATTGATTATTTAGCTGTTTACTGCCAATGGAAAATGTATTTTGCACTTTATTTCATTGTTCCTGTGATCCTATCTGTGATTTGTAAATATTTATCTTTTTGGAGAGAACATCATAGGAGAGTATGTTTAATAGCATCTCACTGTTTGCAAACAACTCTCTCTTTTGGCAGATCATTGACTTTTTCTTAACTTTTGCAGTTAACTTTTGCAGATCATTTACATAGATATTATTCTTAAGTTCTTAATACTGCAAGCATCATGATTATTAAATAGTTGTTGTCTTTTTGAAAGAGAACTTTAGAAGAGACTAGAGCGTATGTTTAAAAAAGCATCTCACTTTTGTTGATCATTAACTTTTTCTTAGCTTTTGCAAATCATTTACATAGATTTTATCCTTAAGTTCTTCGTACATTGCTTGTTATATACTCACACCACTGTTGTCTCTATCCTAACTAGCTGAATATTTAGGTATATGACACTTTTGTCCTTCACCCTAACAATAGGGGTTCTTTGTCCTGTTCATTTAAGTGGAGCATGATTTTCTGAAGCCATTTACATCTACTTGACTACTTCATTAGGCTTGTATGACCAATAATCAATATTGAATTTATCTTCGGAAACTAACCACAAATTAAATCATGATAATAATTTTGTATGAAAACCAGCTTAACCACAATTTCTAGTTGGATAATTCTACAAAAGCTGTTGTGAATTTTATGCTACCCTTAATCTGCTTAGGATATGCGGCAAATTGCGGAGCAGTGGAATGTCGTTCCTCATGCAATTGAGGAGCTGATAAAGCTCGCAGACACTGGAAACAGCTCATCTCTTTCAAAGGAAGATCTTTGCAGACAGGCTAAGGCATGCAAACAAATGTACGAGGCGGAACTTACTAATCTAGATGATGACTCTAAGCTAGAGAATAAAAGGCTGAAGACCGATGAAAGTGAGAGGGCTAGCAATGGGAGGTCTAATGCCTTCTCTGGTGTTGCAACAGAGTATGACAGTGATGAAACTATAGAAATGACAGAGGAGGAAATTGACCTTGCTTACAGTAATGTTGTCTCTAAGATTTGCAAGCCATAAGTGATTCTCATGTAACCTTCATCTCAGAATAGTTATTTTGATGCTCCTTTGTAGAAGTTACGGAAAATTCAAAGAAATATTTTCCAAACAGAGAGTTGCATCCATTTGTGTATAGGTTAACTGGCCTTGGCCTGAAACAGGACAAGAAAGCGGAGAGGATAATGGGGCCGGCATTTTGGGTTCTGGTGTATAGCGGAAATAGTTGCCTTGGTGGTTCAATTTTTTTTTTCCTGCATTTTTCAATTAATATATTTACTATTTCATTTTTGGCATTGCCTATGTATTATTTCATAGGACCACTGCATTGCTTGTTTATTATTTGAGAGCAAGCGTTGCATTTTGTTTTTTCTCTTATCTTCTTCTTCAATTATGCCCTGCAAAGTATAAGGCTTTGTTGGATAATAGCAAAGTCTAGCTTAAAATTTGATTTCTTTGGAAGTTGTTACTTGTTAGTGCTTCGTAAGCGCATGTCAAAAGTAATTTCAGAGAATGTTGGTCTGTTTTATACTTTTGATTTTAGGTTACTATAAAAATTAAATTGATAGAGGGGCAGAGATTCTTCAATGTTATGGAAGAATAAACATTGCTTAATAGTTGGGCAAAGTCATTCAGAAGTATATAAAACTGTATACTTCAAAGTCATTCAATATAGCCTAAAGAAAAAAGTAAGTTAGGTAAATTTCTATAACTCTATGATTTAACCAATCTGAATACCACAAAAAATATGATGAAAAAAAAAAAAACACTGAATGACAGAAGGGAAAAAAAAAAAAAAAGCAATATGATTTATTTTAATCAATTGATTAATATAATTAAGTTATATTTAACTATGTTTTCAAATTTGGATTGCCCAGATCGATTCAATCGGAAAAATTGAGGATCGGTCTATAAATCGGTCTGGATAATCTATAAATCGGGTACTTTTCATAATGAGAATTTACAATATATAACGAACGTTATTTTGCTCTCTATCTTATTTTAATATTCGTTCATAATATATAACGTATCATTATTTATGCATATCAGTAAACATTTGGTATAAAATAATAAAAATATGCTATTATTTAAAATTTCATTTTAAACCCGGTTGAACTTTCGACTTGTGATTCTATACTTTTACCGATTTTAAGATTGGACTGGGTTTGAAAACATAGATATTTAAACATAATTTCCATATAATTTAAATATTGGCATGAATATTAATATTTAATGAAAAATATTTAATCCAAATTATTAACCGATATAAAAGTATAACTAGACCGTCTTGGTATAAAGTTTTTACCATATGCCATGTTTCAGTTCTATAAATATGGTAGATGGTGTTTAAAAAAAAAAAAAAATGGTAGATGGTCACTGGTATGAATTTCATTATTAATAAAATGGTATGAGGATTTCATTAGAATTTCATTATTCATTCATTGTAATTGGTTTTTTAGAAGAGAGGATTCAGTAAATTGTCAAGTTATATATGGAGGGGTGAGCAAAACTGAACCGAAATTGAAAAATCGAATTAAATTAATTGGTTCGATTTAATTTTTTTAAAACTTCATTTCGATTTGAAAATTTTAAAGCCGAATTAAATTTCGATTCGATTCAGTTTTTGTTAAAAAAATTCGGTTAAAACCGAAAGACCGAACTTTATATATATATATATATATATATATATATATATTAAAATTTACTTAAATTTTATCTCAAATTTATAAAAAAAAAAAAAGAAGAAATAGCAAAAAAAAAAAAAAAAAAAAGCCAAAACCAATCCAAATCGACTAATCGAACCTAATTGAATCAAACATTTTTAATTCAGTTCGATTCGATTTTTACTCTGAATTCAATTTGGTTCAATTTGATAAAAATGCAATTTCAGTGATTTTGATTTGATTCAATTTTGAACTGAATCGATGATTTGTACATCTTTAATTATATGCATTTGCTGAAACCACTATTAATAAGGTTTTATTTGGTTAGTTCACTTAATACTTTTTATTTATTATTTTAAAAGTGAAAAATCAAACTTAATATTTGATTACATAATAAATACAATAATTAAAAAGTAAAAAAAAAAACATTTTATATAGAAAAAATTATCTATTTTATTTATCTCATTTATTTTTTTTAAAGCATGGTAGAAGAAGATTTAATTTTTTTTTTTTAAGTATTGAAAAATAAAACTGAAATTTAAACTTTATTTCAAGTCAACCAAAATTTATATATTTATCATTATTGACTTTAATGATATCATGGTAAAAACAAGAATATGTAGAAAATCCTTTTTGAAAAGCAAAACGCAAAGCAGTAGAGGTGTGTAGAGCTAAACAATTTTAATTTTATCTCATATCTTTTTCATGCCTCATAAAAAAAAAAAAAAAAAAAATTATTGGGCTAATATTTCAATAATAAAGTGCATGTTTTGTAATGTATTGTATGAGGTAAAAATAAATAAATAAATAAATAAATTATAATGGTCTTTTCTTTATTAAAAAATTATGATGCATTAACAAAAAATTAGAAAATGAAACTTAAAATTCATAAAAAGAAATTAAAATACAAAAGACATATAAATAATTTGGGTTTATAAAGAAAAGAAATTTACATTTCCTCAAAAACTCATACCCAAAAAGGGATAAAAAAAATAAAACTTTTCTAGGGAAAGAATACTAAATTTCATGGAAAAAGACTCCATATAGTAAAAATCATTGTTCATTAAATAATTTATTATTAAAAAAAAAACAAATAAAGCAATAACTATGTAAATGACATGTAATTACTTAGAAAATGAATTACATACAGACAAGTAAAGTAAAAGGAAGCCAAGCCCTTGAATTTTTCTAAAATTCACACGCGTCGACGCGCTACAGAAAGAGAAGCCTGTACAGTAACTGGACTATTAGATATAGTTTACCACTACTAATTTTTTAACTCTCTTTGTTGCTCACAGTAGGGTTGCAGCAGATAAACGCCACCACTCTCTTCTCTCTCTCTTATATTTCGCAGCCCTCTGATACTACATATAACAAAAAGCTTTTACAAAGCCTTTCTTTCTCTCTCTAAAACTATCTGTTCGAGTTTTCTCTCTTTAAAACCCTATCTCTCTATCTCTCTAACACTTAATTCATTATTAACAATGGGGGCTTCTCTGCCTCCCAAAGAGGCCAACCTCTTCAAGCTCATCGTCGTAAGCCCCGATTTTCAATTTCTCTATTTGTGCTTATTGGTGTGTGTTTAGGTTCAGTTTCTTCTATTGCTAATTTGAATTACGTTACGATCGTAGTTTAGTTATAGTTGCTGATTGTTTATTTATTTATTTTTTTAATTTTATTGCGACGTGTTTGGTTGCTCTGGAATTAGAGAAATTGAATGGATAGAGAAAGTCAGGGGCTTTGTTCGGTTTTTTTTAATATTTGGGAAATGGTGCTGTTAGTGAAGTTTTGTTAGCTGTAAGCTGGAATTTAGTTAGGGTTTTGTGGAGTGAGAGTTTGTCAATTGGAAGTTATATAGGGTTTTGGATCCTTTGAATCAATTTTTTTTTTTTTGGTCGGGTATTTAACAGAGTGACTTGGAAGAAATTTTATTCAGAAGTTTGATGTTAGAAGTTGATGAAATGGCAATTCAGGCAGTGATAGGCTAGATGAAATTTGAATTGAATTATGAAGTACATTCAAATTTGTTAACTTGTACTCATGGACATAGGGAAATAGATGCACAGCAGCATAGATGCTGGTATTACTTTCTGAGACTGAGCGCAATTATTGATGTGCTCAGAAATAATTCCGATCTCCAGCACACGTGTAGCCGATCTTTTGATCCTGCAAGATAGCAAGTTAGAGGGTCCAGTCGATGTGCCTGGGGGACCACTCCGATGCTTAAGTTAGAAAAGTTGGAGATTATTAGCTTTTTATCACTGAGAAGTGTTTAGAATTGCGTTACCCGTTTAATGGAGAAAAGAGCTCTATTTATAGTAGAGTGTTCAAGGTGCCGAATCCTTCTTGGAATCGGATTATTCTTTTCAGTATTGTATATGGAGATGAATTGCAGTTTCATGATCGGATATGGACTGCTTGGGCGAACCTCTGGTTCGTCTAAGGCGATCAGTTTATATTTAGGATGCATCACTAATAGTTAATTTGCCTTTTTATATAAGAATGGTTGTGGATGAAAATTTTTCATTTTCTATTTGAGATCCAGTCTATATATATATATATATATATATATTTGTTGTTTCTGTAAAGATGAATAGATCAATTGCTGATTGGAGTCTAATCGATTTTTCATTTATTTTTCTTGATAAATTAACATAACTACAAAAATATTATTAAAATTATTTTTTAAATTAACATTATTATTTTGAATATTAATGTAATATATAAAAAACATTATTATTCAATTTTGTATAAATTTATAAATTTTAGCTTTATTTTTAACTATTTTGTTTTTGTATCCATAAATATGCAGTTGCAATTAAAATATTTTATTTTGCAACATTTAGAAAATAATTTTGAATTCAATGTGTAATAAATTATTTTATTATTTTATTTATTCATTAGGTCCTAAAATTATTTCAAATCTTAAAAAAATATATAATTTGCGCAACGGGTAAGTATGAAACTAATAATGAAATAATATAATGTTTATTGATTTATATAAATTGAGATTTAAAAAATATAATAATGTAAAAAAAATTAATGAGATGACTTTATATAAATTTAATTTTTTAAAAGATTTACTTGAAAAATGATGAAATTTTTTTAAAATAATTTTTTAGCTCATTATTTATATAAATATATAATTCCTTTTTTATTTAAAAAAAAGGGAAATTCAACTTCTAATTTAGTGTACATTCTAATTCTCATAGCATTTATTTATTTATTATTAATTCATTTTTCAATACCTTGTGCAAAAGTTTAAAAAAAAAAAGTGAGTCAAATTTCAAAGTCAAGTAATATTTATATGTTTAATTAGAAAGAAATAGGCATTTTTGTCCCTTTATTTTTCTAAAAAAAAAAAAAAAGAATGGAGCCTTTTCCAAGCATTCAACGGTTATGCTTGCTGCTTCTTCTTCTTCTTCTTCTTATTTTATTTATTATTATTTTTTTTTTAAAATTTCTCCTTTACCAAATAAGTTACCACCAGATATCATCTTAGATATTGCATTTGATCATTTTTATTGACGCACATTATGGGTCGGGGAGTCATTATCTCCAAAGTTTTAAATTTGAAATTTTGATTCACAAATGACTTTGACTCCTCCAAACAATTCAAAATTAAAATTTTACTCAAAGAAATTTTATCTAATTTATAAAAAAATTAGTATTAGGCCTCTCAAATTTTTATTATACTTAGTTTAATTGTCAAATTTCTATTAACAAATATTGCACTGTAAACAATTTTCATTATTATGAATATTCTTGGTCACGAGTTTTGGAACCTGTTTGACCTGTTCAACTCAAGTAAAAAAAAAAATCAAGTTTGAATAAAAAATTTTATACCTAAACTCTACTCTATTGATCAAGTCCGCTCGAACTCGAAACACACCTTCTAAATGAGTTGAATTTGAGAATCATAATTATTTAGGATTCAACTTAATATAACAATAACAACAATAGTAACAACTAAACTTTAATTCCAAACTAGTTTGAGTTGGTTACATGAATCCATTTCTTTAATTTCGCTTGATTTTGAAAATTATTTCTTTAAAATGATGTAACATGTTTAGGTTTTTCTTTCACTTCTTCATGTGTCATCTTGTATTTCTCCCTTACTCTCCTATTTTTATCCATTTTAAGAAGCTCAACTTTCTTTACATAGGTCTCTAGTGGTTTATGACACACATGATCGAATCATATCTCAATCTTCTTTCTCTCAATTTTACCTTCATAGTCATTCCTACCTTCCCATGAATGAATTCATTTCTAATTTAATATAATCTAGTATGGACACACATCTATCTTAACATCCTCATTTTCACAATATTCATCTTCTGAATATCTTATTTCTTTATGATCCAATGCTTATTGCTGTATCTTATAGCTAGTTGAATCATGGTTTGATAACATTTACCCTTGAACTTTGCTAGTATTTGAGGTCACATATAACAGTAGCATTACGTCACTTCAACTATCAACTTTTTATCTGATGATCAACATCCATCTTGTTTTTCCATCTATTTGAATGATAGATTAAGGTATTTGAAATGTGTGATTTGAGGCACTATCACTCTTAATATATCTTCTTTGGGCCAAAAATAAAAAGGCACTATCACTCTAAGACGAAACTTAATTTTATTCTTCACTCCTCTTAATACTAAAATTGCAATGCGCACATTTTGTTTTTGTCTTACTAAGACGAACTTAAGTGTGCAAATTCAAGAGCTTAGGGATTCTGAAAATGGGGCTAATGATGGTACTGTTGATTTGGAATTGTCTAATGATATGGGGGAGGTGGAATCTTTCTATGGCGTTGGTGGCTCGCCAAAAGCCACCGGGTCACCATGAATTTCCTTTGTTGGAATTGT
>CATKHJ011325405.1:0-18386 GCA_949750685.1 Vernicia montana
ACATTTACTTCCTTCCATTTTGATATCCACAATACTCATTCCATTCATCCTTAGTTAGATCATATCATCTAAGATAATCATTCAACCATACACTTCATGAAACTTAAGCAAACAAACAAATCATAAGATCTCAAAAAAAAATCAACCTCAAATTCTCATTCTTATAGCATATCTTACGACATTAGAACCATCAAGAACTTGGGGTATTACAAGTAGTGGAGATAAAATTTCATGCATGCTTATGGTAATAACAATGGCATGTATTGGTTTGAGTGATTTATTGCCCTTTTTAAACACTTGAGGGTTGAGAGGGAGTGACCATTTATTAATTCACCACCTTGATGATTGTTTCTTTTAAATGAGATTTTCAACTCTTTAACCTAAGTTTATTTGGTTGTTTTTGTATTGCTTTACTTTAAGTTAGTTTAAAGTCTTTGTATATCAAGTTCTTTCCTATTTGTTCGATTTCTTTAATCTTTAGAAGTTGTGTGGGTTAAGTATGCTTGAGGACAAGCAAAGAGTTAAGTGTGCGGAAATTTGTTATGAATAAATATGTAGTGTTTTGAGGATATTATTTTTATTAATTTTATTATTTCTAATTAGTTTTTAGTTTTGTTTTATATGTTTTAAAGTTAATTTCAAGTGTAGGCCTATTTTGGAATGAAAAGTTAGAAAAAGGATGAGAGATGTCAATTATGGATGAAAATCAAGGAAAGCATGCTCAACAGAAGGTTTTGAAGTTGGCATGGCCATGCGGAATAAAGGCGCATGGCCATGCAAATCAATTTTCATTATACCTAAGGTGCACAGCCGTGCATATATCAGTGCATGGGCGTGCAATCCAAATCTGGTTTTGTATCGAGAAGAAACAAAAATGATAAGATGTGTTTTGATGATGCACGGCTGTGCAGTATCAAAGTGCACGGATGTGCGCGGTCTAATGGTCCAAAAAGTGAAATTTATCTTCTTTTCGGAGTCTTTCAACTATTGCGAACAAGAAGGGTATTACCCAACTCTGGTAATCCTAAGATATAAAAGGAAAAGGAAAAACTTGAGAAAAAGGGGGCGCGGAGAACTAGAAGTGTAGTTTTAGTTTCCTGTGGATTGAAAAGAAAATTAGTTTTAGCATTGCTTTTAGTTTTCTTTGGATTCTTGGAGCTTGTAATTCAATTTAGCAAAAGATTATTCTCGGATTAGAGAGACCTTGACTTAGACAGTAAAGTTTCTCTCTTTTATTTTTAATTTAATTCAATTCAGTCACTTTTATGATTTCTGGTTGTTTAATCTTGATGATGTGATGATTGAAACTTATTATGTGGTTGAATTGGTGGTTGGGGAATTAAGTATGAGCTAAATTAATCTTATTTATGGTAGGATAATTCCTTTTGAATGAGTACGTTTGGGCTAATTATTTAATGAATTTGATTTGCACTATCCTTTTAAATTGTTAACATATTCATAAATTGTTTGGCCAACTCTTTAATGATTCTTAGGTATTGAATGAGGTCGACAGATGATTTCAGTAATGGAGCTAATTTAATTAGAGTTAGGTATTAATTAGAAATGCACTACCTAGTTTATGTTTGAATAATAATTGGTTAATTCTAATTAGGTTAGAAACTGAGAATATGAAAGTTATTGGTTTCAGAACTGAGTTTAGATTTGATTAAATAGTTATTCAAGTTGGCAAAATAAACCATTTAATTAATTAGCCCATCATAGGAATTTGATAGGATAATATGATCCCTAGACCTTTTAAATCTAATTACAATCTTGATATTTTATTGCTCAATTTACTTTCTTAGTTTATAGTTTTCATTTTCTATTTCTCTCAAACCAACAATTGATTAGAGTGTTAGGATTTATTTTTTATTTATTATTTTACTTTATTTGTTCATAATCACACAATCCTTGTACATTCTTCCTTGTGAGACAACCTTGAGGTGTCTTACCCATTATTACAGCAGCCTCGTATACTTGCGAGTAGTTGCTTAAGCCTAAATTTATTAGGACACATTTTGGCACAACAGTGATATAACTAAATGAGAATAGTTGTATCAAAGAAAAATTGGATGAGCACCCAACTTAGATAATATTTGATAAAATTGAAAATTATGTGTTGAAATTTTAAGTGATGAATAATATAAGCAATATAATTTTTTAATTGTGAAAATATTTAAAAATTTAATTAATTATTCTATTAATTGTAAATTTCTATTTTTTAATAAATAGATAATGACATTAAAAATTTCAAAATATATGTATGGTATTTGCAACTACTTTATATATATACAAATTGCAAATCTGAAAAAGATAAAAAGATAAATTAATAGTAAATAGTATACATATACTAAAATTTGGTATACGTTAAGTATATGTTTGGTATTTCCAACTATTTTAATATATACATATTGCAAATTTCAAAAAATTAAAAAGATAAACTAACAGTAAATGGTATATGTATACCAAAATTTTGTATACGTTAAGTATATGTTTGATATCTGCAACTACTTTAATATATACAAATTGCAAATTTGAAAAAATTAAAAAGATAAACTAACAGTAAATGGTATACGTATACCAAAATTTGGTATACTTTAAGTATGTGTTTGGTATCTGCAACTACTTTATATTTATACATATTAGAACCTTAAATCATAAACTCTAAACTCTAAATGTATACGTATACCATAAATTGATATATGTTTAGTATATGTTTAGTATTTACAACTACTTTATATTTATACAGATTGGAACCCTAAATTCTAAACCTTAAACTCTAAACGTATACATATACCATGAATTGGTATACGTTTAGTATATGTTTGGTATTTGCAACTACTTTATATTTATACAAATTTAAAATATGAAAAATTAAAAAGATAAAGTAACATTAAATGGTATACGTATACCATAAATTGATATATGTTTAGTATATGTTTGGTATTTGCAACTACTTTATATTTATACAGATTGAAAATATGAAAAAATTAAAAAGATAAATAGTAAATGGTATACATATACCATAAATTAGTATATGTTTAGTATCTGCAACTAATTAATTAAAAAAATTAGTTAAATTAATTAACTACGTGTGGTATATAACAAAAATAATTAATGGATTTATATGGATAATATACAATTAGAATTTTAAAAATAAAAAGATAAACTAACAGTAAATGACATACATATATTAAAATTTGGTATACATTAAGTATATGTTTGGTATTTGCAACTACTTTATATATATATATATATATATATATATATATATATATATATATATATATATATTGCAAATTAGAAAAAATTAAAAAGATAAACTAATAGTAAATGGTATACGTATACCAAAATTTAGTATATGTTAAGTATATGTTTCGTATCTGTAACTACTTTAATATATATTGATTGCAAATTTGAAAAAAATTAAAAATATATATATATAAACTAACAGTAAATGGTATACATTTACCAAATTTTGGTATACATTAAGTACATATTTAGTATCTACAACTACTTTAATATATACAGATTAATTTAATAAATTAATTTAAAATTTTTGGTTAAATTAATTAACTAAGTGTGGTGTATAAAAAATAATTAATGGATTTTTTTTCTAAAATAATAATTAATAATTGCAAATAAAAAAGAAATAATAATAATAATTTTATTTTATTTTAACCGTATTTGTTATTTTTCTTAATTCTTTAATAATTTTTTATTAAAATATTTAAACATACACAAATTAAACTTGCCTAGCGAGCTCCAATTCTCCGGCCCTCACATGAGCCAAAACTAAACAAGACCTTGATATACAACATCCACTCCCACTGTCCTATCAAACACTCTCCAAGCTGCCACAGTACTTCCCTTCACCGTATACAAATGAATCAATGCATTTTGAACAAACAAATGGGAATAAAACCCATATTTCAATATTGCCCCATGTATCTCATCATAATTAACATGTAAAGGCAAGCTATGAATTTTATGCATTTTAGACCAAGCTTTTATCAAGAAATTGAAAGTAAATTCATGTGGGTCAATACAATTTTGCCTCATTTGATTAAATAAAGAGACTGAATAAGAAGGAGAAGAACTTTTTGCATAGCCACGAATGATGGTATTATAGAAGAAAGGATTTGGTTGGAGCATTTGATCAAGCATGTGGTGAGCGTAATCTAAATCACCTGAAGGTGAGACTGCTGCAAAACGAAGTATTTTTCCAAGGACAACAGAGTTGTTATGGGGGTTTGTGAGGATCCTATAATACCCATCAGACAAAGAAAAGCTAGATAAAATGAAGAATAGTCAAAACCTTAGTTGTTCCAGTGGAGTTAATGTAGAGGTAAATAGTTTCTCTTCATCCTCATATTGAAGGTAAACAAATTCTGCAAGTATTAACTATGTGACAGAAGGAACAAGAGACATCCCCAAATAAACAATCCGATTCTTGAACAAGTAAGAAGTTAAGTCAAGAGGAGGTTGCTCCCATGCACTTCCTCTTGTATAAGGAATAACTTGTCAAAGAATAATCAAACAAGTATTTTTCAATACAGTAAATTTTCAGAGATTTCATTTTGTAAATCAACTAGAGAAACACATATTTTGTAAACAGAAAGTAAAACGAGCGTGAAAAAATAAATGATCTAGCGTAAAATAAAATAAAAAGAAAAAACAGAGTGTATAATTATAAATAAAATTAAAAAAAGGTATAATGAGTAATTTCCTCAATTATATATGGAAAAGTATAAAAATACTATGTAGTTGTACGAGTTTTTATTTCGTAGTTAATGAAAATGTCTTTTAATAAAATGAGGTCTGAGATCATTATGGTTGATACTTTGGGACTCACAACTTTAACATTGTTAGTGAGTATTGATATGATATAAGAGAACTTAACTTTTTTATTTTAATAAAAATATCTCAAAATATATATATAATAATAATAATAATAATAATTTAAAAATGAGCCAAAGAAATCCAATAATTGAAGAACCAAAAGCATGACTTACCTGAAGAAGCTTATGGGGTTGATATGAGTTCATTGCAGTCTCATCACCTGAGAGCATCTCGTAGATTCACAATCTACAAAGCTCAAATTGTCCAATCTAGAAGCATTCAAAGATTACCTAGCAACATCTGTTCCTCTAATCCAAAATGGCTTATTAGCTTTCCCACTTGGAATATGATCAGGACTTGATCAAGATATTGGATTGGACTCTTCTTATAATGGATTTGGGCATGCAAGATGAACAAACATCATTAAGGGGCCAAGCCTTAGCTTGACAAGGATCCTCTGATTCTTAAGTTAGAAGCTATAGAAATTGGGAATCTTGAGGAAGAAGATTGAGTTTCTTCCTGGCTCTAGAGAGAGTTTTTAGTGATAGAAAGGGAATAAGAAGTTGTAGAGTTTAGCTACCCTCTAGTGTCAGCTTTTCTGGCACCATACATGTGTTAGTGTTGTATGCCCTGAGAGCCATACTTGTATGTACATATTTGTAACTTTATTACCTAATGGCAATAAAATCTATTTTTCATTTATGATGTTCTTTCATTTAATTAGAATACTATCATTAAGTACTTGTTAGATGAACTATTCTCAGGTATGGAGAATGGGGTGATAGTTTGATCTAGTACAAGTACTTTAAAATGTTCGTGGTCATAGGACTCTTACTTGGGCCTTACTAGTCTGGAAGACCATCACCTCTGTTTATCTTCCTAGTTAGTACAGATTAATAATGGTATGGAAGTGGTGAGTCACAATCCACTTGATGGTATGTCAGGATTAACATATGGATACTCATTGAATGAGTGATCGAACTGTGGCGCTGAATGATATTGACATGGGATTTTACTGTCAGTCAATCAATCACCGTCCATATCATAATGGTACATATAGTCCTTCTACTTAATATGACACATCATCTTATATATTGGTGGTTAAGATTTGTTACTGCTTACATGACGAGGCTAGCCATGCACCGATATATGGTATGCGGTGGCCTTAACTAGTTATATAGTGAGACAGATGGTCAACTAATATGGAATTCATTCCTATGTGTAAATGGGGTTAAGATCCTATGCCATCAGATTCTTCTTGATACAAAAATCTTTAGCCAGAGTATTTTAGATGAACTAGAAATGGGTTTCATAGTTTGGAATCTAAAGTTATCAAGAATGGAATCATGATGTGATCATAGTGCTTCAATATTAGGGTTTGACTATTTCATGACCCTAGCCGAGACTGGGATCTTAGGACAAAAGGATTGGAGTGAATGGTAATTATGATCATTGGTTTCATGGAATGTGGATTAACCGTCTAGACATTCATATCTGGTTGGGTAGTCATGGTATCCAATTCTTGGGGTCAACCATGACTTATGGGAACTAATCAGGAATAGGGATTCCCTTGATTGGTTGAGAAAGCTTTCTTATGATATTTTGGATAATGTCATTTCCCATTGCTAATCAGATATGAACCTAGAAAGTCACACACAAACGGTACTACACAATTGGATTATTGGATAAAGCAGGTAGTTAAATCTAAACAGTTCCTAGCATAACCGATTACTTGGTCCAAGAAAATTAGGTCAATCGATTTAATCCTAGCTCGCACCGATTGTGAGTGGGAAGGACTAAATTGAAAGGTTTTGTGATTATTTGGTGCAAAAGGCAAATTGAGCTTCTTTTATTAATGTGCGCCCAACCCACATTTAGAAATGGAAGAAGCAAAAATGGGCCTGATGGTCTCTTAGTGCATTGTGGGCCCAACCCACTAATGCATAGTAAAAGATGATGATGGGCTAGGCTAGTGGAGAATGTAGAGATTCTCCACTAAGCCCATTAATCACCATTAGCCCATTATTAATTAAGCTCTAATACTTGTCTTTAGCTAATGATAAATGGTTTGGCTTAATCAACCCATGCAAGCCATCAATTGATAGTGGAAGATAAGAATTGACTATTGTCAATTCACTCTTTAGCCTTTGTCTCCCACTAAGTTGAGATAGTGGACTTTGTAAAGGTTTAAAAGGTGAAGAGAAGAGAGAGCTTAGTAGATGGTTTTTCATATTCAAATTTGCCTAAGTAAGAATAAAGAGAGGTGCAAGGAGAAAGAGTAAGCAATATTCTTATGTTCTTCCTTTCTTTCTTCTACAAGCTTTTTGCAAGATTGTTCCTTCTTGTATGCAAAAGCTATTTGCATCAAAAACAAAGTACCAATGACCTAATCTACTTTCCATAAGCTAAGGGAGTTAAGGATTGTTTTTGGGCTACCAAAGAGAGACAATCAATAAAGGCAAGCTTAAGCTAGAAGAGGAGTCCAATTGGTGTAGTGCTAGTGAACCTACTAGAGGCTCTACATTTGGAGAGTTAAAGCAAGAGACGATTATGATTTTTTTGCGCTTCAAGAAGTAACCATTTACTTTGCTTTTGTTTGGTCTTTGCATGTTGTGTTTTGGGCAATAATTGGTTGTATCCATAAAGGAATTGCTTGGTGATCATGGTTAGAACAAAAATTTTAAAATATGTTTATATTTGCATCTTTGTTTTGATCACTTGATGAGCAATATACATCTTTTAATTGGTATTAGAGCCAACCAAGTTTTGGACAAAATTCATGTATTGTTTGCTTTGTATGTGGTTTGGGTTGAAAATGAAGTCTGGGAACATTTGGTGCTTGTTTAGATGAGTTTCGATCACTATGTAGACCCACAGTAACACCCATTACTTTTGTGTAATGCCTATTAATAAGGAGGCAGTAGAAAAAATAACCCCCATTACCACTTGATAACCCCTGTTACCATTTGGTAACCCTTGTTTTTCCCTTTGACAGCTTTTTGCCTCTTTTGTTTGTAACACTCTTAACTTGCACATTTTTCTTTGATTCAAATTTTTTATCAAACCAAGTCATATATTGTTTATATGAATATGAAAGGCATGTAATATGAACTAAGAACATGAAATTTGGATCTTGCATATATGGATGTAATGATTGATTTTGTGTTGATTGGTCTTGGCATGGATGGAAAGATCATGGACTTAAGAAGCTTGAATGTATGGGATGAATGTAATATTATTCTTTCATTTGGGAATGTATTTATTTATAGTTTTAAGTTCTTTCCATCATTTTGAGCCTTTGAGCTATTTGTTGTAAATCTCACCTTGGTATGCCAGGGGTATTAATGTAACGCAATGAAATCAAAAGGAGATTTCAAGAACAAAAGGAGCTCAACCCATGATCATGCCTAATGGGAGCAAGTTCTCAAGGAGAAGAAGACTTGTTGATGAATGGAACCCTAAAACCCACCTAATTCCTTATGGCTAGGAATTAGGCCCATACAAATAGTCCATGATCGATCATATGTTCTCATTATTCATTTTATCATACATGTATGAATGTATGTTGAGATACATGGAATATATATATTGAAAATAGATAATGTGCAAAGTGAGACCTAATAAAATGAAAGCCCAAAAATCTTCCACTAAAGGGATTAAGTCTAGGTTCTCCACTGAAGTAATATGGTTTATAGATATTGAACACTTATGGAACCGGATATATGGCAACATATAGGTGACATGTTTGATTTGGATGCATATTGTTGATAAAGCACGAGTTGCTTATAAGCCCATAGGTACTTTGCTTGGCAAGAATGTCATTGTGAACCTGAGTCTAGTAATGTTCAAATCCACATGCTTGCAAATTTAGTGGGTTATACTTAACTAGTGTGAAAGGCCAAGAACGACATTGTGAACCTGAGATCCATAGCACTAGGAGCTTATTTTTTATTGAGCCTCACATTGGATGTGATGAGCAAGTTGTTCTCACTTATGGAATATCATGGTAACAAGAACGACATTGTGAACTTGAGGAGCTATGATATGTTCATAAGAATTCAATCACCCACTATAAAATTCACCCAATAGGATTTTTGTTTCCCATTTGGAATTGTGGGATTCGCCAACTTAGTGGGAGGACCATAATGGATTAAAGACCAAATCATTATGGTGGTTATAAATATGTAATTAAAGAAACTAATGAACTTGCTATTTTCTATAGTATCACCTTGGTTAATATGGCAACACCTTCCACGAACCCAATTGCATGTATTCTTGACCGTCACAGGCTCATTGGGCCTAATTTCTCAGACTGGTTCAGAAATCTTAAGATAGTTTTGAACAAAAATCATATAAAATATATTCTTGATACTTTTATCCTCGAACCCTTACCTGAGGGAGCTACTCCAGAGGAACACACCACCGTTAAAAAGTGGCATGAGGATGATTTGTTCACCCCTTGTTATATGTTGTCATCCATGAAGGATGAGATACATAAGTCACATGAGAACATGGGCAGTGCTTACGAAATCTTGCTCCATCTCAAGGAGATGTATGCAGAGCAGAGTTGACCAGCTAGGTATGACCTTGCCAAGCAATTGTTTAGAGTACGAATGACAGAGAGACAGTCAGTTGGAGAGCATGTCGAGCATATGATCGGGCTCATTGAGGCACTCGAGAACTTTAATTTTACCATGGACTTCTATCTCCAGATTGACTTGATCCTATAGTATTTGCCAGATTCATATTATAATTTCATTGTGAACTATCATATGAACAAGATTGATTCCACTTTGCCATATCTCTTTAGCCTACTTGTGTTGGCCGAAAAGGGCCTAAAAGGGGAGGGCAAAGGGAAAGAGGTAGCTCTTATTGCTAGATCCTCTGGTAAGTCTAAAAAAAGGAGAAGCAAGAAGAAGAATCCCTCTACCCCTAAGCCCAAGAGAGGCATGGAGATGAACAAGTCATAGAAGAAGGTACCTAGTGCAACAAAGGGCAAGTGTTATCATTTCTAAGAAGTAGGACACTAAAAGATTAACTATCCTAAATGGAAGGGCAAGGAGAAAAAAAAAAGGTATGTCTCTTTCTTGCTATTCTGATGTGTCTACTTGTTCATTTATTACATTGATCCTTAATTCAAGTGCTAGTTCACATATGTGTGCATCTTTGTAGGATCTAGAAAGTAGTGAGAGCTTAGGAAAGGAAGAAGTGACTCTGAAGATTGGCAATGGAGCAAGTATAGTTTCCAAGGCCATTGGATCCACTTCTATTGATCTTAAGGATCATGTTTTACTTTTGAAAGACATCATTTATATACCTAATGCTTATCGTAATATTATCTTTGTATCTAGATTAACTATGTAAGGATACGAACTCTTATTTAAAAGAGATTTATGTATTATATATTTTGGTAATGTAATAGTAGGTATGAGTTATGTATTGGATGGTCTTTATTATTTACATAATGAAAATGGTAAAACCTTTCTAAGCATGTATGACATCAATGCCATGATTAGGAATGACTCTAGTTCAAAATTACTTTGGCACCTTAGACTATGTCATATTGCAGAGGACCGACTCTTGAAGTTGGAGAGATAGGGAATCCTAGATTCACTGGGCTCTAAGCCATATCCAATTTGTGAGTCATGTCTTTAGGACAAGATGACTAGGTCACCCTTTGTTGGACAAGGCAATAAGGTTAAGGAAATTTTAGAGCTAATACACAGTGATGTATGTAGCCCATTCAGTATAACGGCTAGAGGTGGATTCTCCTACTTCATAACGTTCGCAGATGACCTTTCAAGGTTTGGTTATGTGTATGTGATGAAGCATAAGCATGAAGCCTTTGAGAAATTCAAATAGTTTAAATGCGAAGTTGAGAATTAAAAGGGAAAGAGTATTAAAACCATTTGCTCAGATCAAGGTGGTGAGGACTTGAGTACCGAATTCAGAGATTTCCTTAAGGAGCATGGCATTGTTTCACAGCTTACACCTCCTGGCATAGTTATTAAACTCGGCCCAGACATCAACCCAGTCTATAAGTTGGGTAGACGGGTCAGTGGTTCAATCACCGGGTCAATGGTTGAACTGGTGAGTCAATGTAATTAATTAAATATATAATATATAATTTTATTTAATAAAATAAATATAAAATATTAAAAGATTTAGGAGTAATTAAACTTTAACTCAAAAGTAAAAATTAACAAACTAGATATTTTAAGTTACAAACATTAAAAAAAAATACATAAATAAGTCAATTAGATATTTCATGTATCTTTAAATTATTAGTATATTTCATTATATATCAATTTAAGAATTAAATATAATTAAATAATTAAATTTCAGTGATTAAAATTAATTTAACATTAAGAATTAAAATAAAATGAAAATTTTCTAAATTTTACAATATAGAATGAAAATAAAAAATTATTAAAGAAATTTTCAGAAATGAAAATAAAAGTGCACATCATAATAATTTATTCAAACAGGCTAGGAAATAATATATTTGCTAACTTATATTTCTTATAAAGAAAAATATACGAAAAACATGCAAACAAATAATATCCTCCTTGTTTCAATATTCATTAGAGACATGGAAACATGTAAACAAGAGCAAATTATAATAAAAAAAGAAAAAAAATTAAAAATTGTGAAATCACCGAGTCACTGGCCAGGTCACACCGGTTCAACCACCCGGGTCGCATGGTTTTTTGTGGGTCAATTGCATATTCGGTTTGATTACAAACCCAGCCTGGTTTAGTGCCCAGGTCACTGGTTCAACCACCCAGGCCGGTCCAGATTTAATAAATATGCCTCCTGGTATGCCACAACTGAATGGTGTATCAAAAAGGAGGAACCATACTCTTCTGGATATGGTACGAAGCATGATGAGCTATACTGATTTGCTTACATTTCTGTGGGCATATGCTTTGCAAACAGCTTGCTATATCCTTAACCGAGTTCCCTCAAAATTCATCTCTTCTACTCCTTATGAGATATGGATTGGCAAGATACTCAGTCTTAAACATATTAGGATTTGGGATTGCCCAGCCCATATTAAGAAGTTAAAGGTTGACAAGTTAGAGGAAAGAATTGTTAAGGGTAGATTTGTTGGATATCTTGTAGGTAGTTTAGGGTATTATTTCTAGGTAGTTCAGGGCATTATTTCTTTCTTTCGGAGTAGCAGACCATTATTGTCAACCGGGATGTCATCTTTATAGAGAATGAATTTCTCCAATAGGGTGGCAAATGAAGGAAGATAGACTTGGATGAGGGCTCATCTAATAAAATCCAACAAGATGATCCCATGATAGTTTATCATCCCAGTGAGGAGCCTGTTCCAGTTACTGATGTCTCCAATTCTATTCCTCAGAGATCTAATAGGGTATCTCGTCCTCCGAAGAGATATAGGTTTCACTTAGAGAATGTTCAGGATTTGTTCATTTTTTGTGAGACAAATCATTATGATGATCGTACTTGTTATGAGGAGGCTATTTCCGATATAGACTCTTCTAGATGGCTTGAAGCTATGAGATCTGAGATAGATTCCATGTATGTGAACCATGTCTGGGAGTTGATGGACCCACCTGAAGGGGTGATTCCTATAGGGTGTAAATGGGTCTACAAGCAAAAGATTGGTGCAGATGGAATGGTTGAGACCTATAAGGCAAGGTTTGTGGCAAAGGGATTTTGTCAACATCAAGGAATTGACTATGAGGAGATCTTCTTACCGGTAGCTATGCTAAAATCTATTCCGATTTTATTGGCCATAACCCTGCACTATGATTATGAGGTTTGGCAAATGGATGTCAAGACCGCTTTCCTTAATGGTCACATTGAGGAAAATATTTTCATAGAGCAACCCAAGGGTTTTGAATCCCAGGATAGCTCAAAAGTGTGCAGGCTTAGGAGATCCATTTATGGACTCAAACAGGCATCGAGGAGCTGAAATCATCATTTTGGTAAAGCCATAACTTCATTTGGTTTTATCAAAAGCGTTGATGAGTCATGTGTTTACAAAAAGCTTAGTGGAAGCAAACACACTTTTCTAGTCTTATTTATGGATGACATCTTGTTGATTGGAAATGACATAGGAATATTATCAAAAGTGAAACAGTGGTTATCCCATACCTTCTCCATGAAGGACTTAGGTGAGGCGAACTATATTCTCGGAATTCGCATATATTGCAATAGATTGAAGAGAATGACAGGACTCTTCCAGAGTTAGTACTTGGATAAGGTGTTGAAGCAATTCAACATGCTTAATTCTAAGAGAGGGTTGTTACCTGTATGGCATGGTATCCACCTTTCTAAAGAGATGTGTCCTAAGACACCTAAGGAGAGGGAAAGAATGGCCAAGATACCTTATACTTCGGCGATAGAGAGTTTAATTTATGCTATGTTATATACAAGGATGAATATTGAGTACATGGTTAGATTTACTAGTCGATTTCAGTCCAATTCGGGTGAAGAACACTAGATTGCAGTCAAAGTTATCCTTAAGTACCTGAGAAGGACTAAGGATTTAGTTTTGACATATAGAGGAGGGGATCTCAAAATTGATGGTTTCACTTATTCAGATTTCCAATTTGATATTGATGATAGGAAATCAATTTTTGGGTTTGTGTTTATTTGTAATGAAGGAGCAGTGTACTGGAGAAGCTCCAAGCAGACTACCACTGCAGACTCCATAACAGAATCTAAATATGTTGCCGCTAAGGAAGATGTTTGGATTTGAAAGTTCGTCACCGAACCAGGAGTGGTTCCTTCCATTGAGTCAACAGTTCCTCTTTACTGCGATAATAATAGATCCATAGCTCGGGCAAAGAAGCGTAGGTCTCACAAAAAATCCAAACACATAGAACAGCGGTTCCATGTGATCAGGAAGATTGTTGGGAGAGGCGATGTAGCTGTGTAGAAAATAGCTTCGGCCCAAATTTTGGCAGATTCATTCACTAAAGTTATGTACCAAACTCATATGGATCTTTATCTAGATAGGATGGGTCTAAGATACTATAAGGAATGGCTCTAGTGTAAGTGGAAGTTTGTTAGTGTTGTATGCCCTAAGAGCCATACTTGTAAGTACATATTTGTAACTTTATCCCCTAATGGCAATAAAATGTATTCTTCATTTATGATGTTCTTTCATTTAATTAAAATACTATCCTTCAGTATTTATTAGATGAAATATTCTCAAGTATGGAGAATGGGGTGACAGTTCAATCTAGTACAAGTGCTTTAAACTGTTCGTGGTCATAGGAATCTTACTTGGGCCTTACGAGTCCGAAAAACCATCACCTCTACTTATCTTCCTAATTAGTACAAATTACTAATGGTATGGAAGTGATGAGTCACAATCCACTTGATTGTATATTAGGATAAACATATGGATACTCATTGAATGAGTGATCGAATTGTGGCGCTGGATGATATTGACATGGGATTTTACTGTCTGTCAATAAATAATCGTCCATATCATAATGGTGCTTATAGTTCTTTGACTAGAGGTGACGCATCATCTCATATATCGGTGGTTAAGGTTTATTACTGCTTACATGGTAGGGCTAGCCAAACACCGACATATGGCATGTGGTGGCCTTAGCTAATTATATAGTGAGGCAAATGGTTAACCAATATGGGATTCGTTCCTCCGAGTAAACAGGGTTAAGACCCTATTCCATCATATTCTTCTTGATAAAAAAATCCTTGGCCAGGGTATTTTAGATGATATGGAAATGGGTTTTCTAGTTTGGAATCTAAATGTATTAAGAATGGAATCGTGATATGATCATAGTGTTTTAGTATTAGGGTTTGACGATTCCATGACCCTAGCCGAGACCAGGATCTTAGGACAAAAGGATTGGAGTGCACGATAATTATGATCATTGGTTTCGTGCAATGTGGATTAACTATCCAGACATTCATATCTTGTTAGGTAGTCATGGCATCCAATGCTAGGGGTCAATCATGACTTATGGGAACTAATTGGGAATATGGATTCCCTTGATTGGTCGAGAAAGTTTTCTTGTGATATTTTGGATAATGTCATTTCCCATTCCTAATCGAACATGAACCTAGAAAGTCACACACAAATGGTACTACACAAATGGATTATTAGATAAAGTAGGTAGTTAAATCTACACAGTTCCTAGCATAACGGATTGTTTAGTCCAAGAAAATTAGGTCGATCAATTTAATCCTAGCTCGCACCGGTTGTGAGTAGGAAGGACTAAATTGAAAGGTGTGAACCCTCAATTTCGCACCCTTAAGATGCTGCCACAGCTTGATACCTGCTTAATTTCGTGCGCTACGTATAGCCGGTACGGCGGTCTCATTAGCCGGTTAGCGGGCAGGGGTCAAGGGGGCAGCGCCCCCTCGAAAAAATGGATTTTCATACATAATATTACAAGGATACTGACACTTTTTCGACCCCGACTAGACTTTCTGTACCAGACAGCACCTTTCCAAAACTGATCGAATTTTCACCAAAACTGACTGCCAAAATGTCCGATAATTAAATTCGGATCTACTGCCACTGACTGATAATTTTTCAGACTTCAGAATAGCCCGAAAACCCTAAAAAACAGACTAAAAAATCCCCAAAAATTGAACCGAAGCCCGAGGCGCACGCGGACGTCCACGAGGCGTGGTTGCGTGTCTGCCACGCGTCTGCGCGGCTCCGCATGGCAGCCACGCGGCGTACGCGAGAAGCCTCACAGACGCCGCACATACCCTCTACACGTTCGCTACTGACATGTCTGCAGGACGTGCCTGCGAATCCGCTGGCGCATCCGCCAGACGCCGCAGGCGCGCCCAGTGGACGCGCGTGTTCCACACGAGCGTCCGCCACCCGTTTTTGCGGCGGTGTTCCTTTTTGTGCAATTTCAAAATTGCCCCTCCTTTTTCTCACTTTCCAAGCCCTTTTTGGTCTTTTTTTGCCCCAATTTTTCCTATAAATACCCATCCACCACTTCTCATTTTTCACACCTCAAACTTTTGTTGATTGCTATCCAATTACTTCCTTTTTATCTCTCTCTCTAATTAGTTTTTTACTCTCTTTAATTAATTAGTTAGTTAATTAAAAATTAATTTTAATTAACTAATTAATCTTTTTTTTAAAAAATTTCTACCCACTCCCAATTAATTAAATAATTAAAAATCAATTTTAATTAATTAATTAATATTTTTTATTAAATTTTTCACTCAAATTGGTTAATTAATCCTTTTAATTAATCACTTTAATTAATTAATCCTTTTAATTAATTAGATTGAGTAATCAAGTAATCAAATCTCCCTTTTTCTAAAATCAATCCTATTTTTCGAAACGGAACTCCGCTCCTGTAAAACCACTCTTCCACCACTCAAACCCACAAAGAATATATAATCTCTTACCCTCACTCAAACCCCAAATCAAATCAAACCAATCAAATCTGACCGATTTTTACCCCCCTTCCACCTTATAGTGGGATGAACTACGTGGGTTTTGATCTCCATTCAATGGGGTACGTAGGTAAGCTTGGAATCTAAATCCAAATCCCAATCAATCCCCTCCCCCTTTTATTTTCTTTCCATGTAAATGTCAGTTTATTTTTTCCTTGTAAATTTTAATTAAAGCAATTAATTATTCAATTATTTTTGGAGTAAATGAGCGATTTTGTGATTTCACTAATACCCATAAGGGTTAGAGGAAATACTCTACTTTACTTGTGGATGTTTAAATATTTGCTTTTTATTTTTTCCATTTGTCTCATAATTATGTCATGCTCATGCATTATGAATTGTCATCAATATCCGTCATCCATGAAATCATTTTTCAAAAGTCAAAATCAAATTTAAGTGCCAAATCAAGATCGTTTAAAACTAAAAACCTAATCCTCCAGCCCAAACTTGATTCGAAGATTAGTGATTTTATCATTGGGTAAATTAATCTAAGATTAAGAAATTGGAGTCAAAATGGGTTTTTCCTTAATTTTCCCACTTAAATAAATTAGGGTGGCGACTCCTGAACCTTTTCAAAAATCAAATCAATTTTCTGAGGCAATAGCCGCTTCCAATCGTGAGCACCGAAACCCGTACCTTAACTCCCTTAAAAATTGCTCTCGCCTTTCCTTAAGGCATACATTTTCTCCAAACGAGGGGAGGGGCGTTCGGGCGAGGCCTCACAGTTGGCTACTCCACTGGAGACCAGTTGCCACCATTTTTTAATAAAAGGAAAGCAAATAAGAGGATTACTATTTGGTTAAAATTTTTTTAATCTCCATTTAGCATTTAAATTTAATCTAACTTTCATGCATCACTTTGCATAAAAAAGGCTCCTTGTCTTGCTCTAGATTTAGAAAAACTTTTGGATGGCAAGTAGCATTGGCTCGGCAACTCTCTTTGAGTATGTTGGGAGATAGCGAAAGCATTCCACCCCATGACGAATCCCCGATCATTTCAGTGGTGTAACGAGCAATCCATACTGTTGGACCCACGCGAGTCTCTTTGACTCACATGTGTTAGGTATATCGATGCTATAGTGGGACGGGGACCCTAAACCTAGCCACCTTTCACCCTTGTGCATATAATATCCTTAGCCTTTGACCTTAGGTTCCATGAACCGTAATAAATCAAAGCTTGTGCATATACCATGAAACCTTTTTGTCATGCATCATGTCGTTGACATGTATACATTCATAAGAAACTCGAGAAAAAGAGTCTTCTCACCCTGCATACCAAAACTGGTGGTCTGTCATCCAAATAAATTTCCAACCAATAATCCCGGTGAAGGGAATCCTACTTTCGATTTACCGTTGCATCTGTTTTTCCTTTCCAAAGTGTAAATTCTTACCCTTCATTTTCCTTTTCCTTTGAAGGTACCGATGGCCAACCTAATCAATATTGATACCATAAATGCCTTCCTCACCAACCTCCTTAAAAAGCAAGAGGAAAATTTTCAAGTCACTCTCAACTCTGTCCTTAGTGTTCAACAAGCTAATTTCAACAAAGCTTTAGCCACCCAACAAATCAATTTCACCAAAGCCCTTGATGCTCAACAGGCCAGCTTCAACAATACGTTGGTCCATCTCACCACTGCTTCCACTAATGCCATGAGTCTCCAACGCCAACTCATCATCGATGAGGTGAGGGGAATAATGAACTAAGCTAAGCCCATGGATGCTGCCCCTACCATTGATCTGACCTATAATCTCACATCACCAATCTCCAACATCAATGCCATCCTGACCTCTATCACACCATCAATCCCTCGTGCTGACTTGTCAAGTCAAAAACCCGAGAGGGCGACTTGGGCAGAAGTTAGAGCAAAAATAAAGTCTTATTCAATAATGATCAGATTTTATATAATACAATCCATCATCACAAAAAAGGGATAGCCCGTTTCAAATATCATCTACAACTTATCCTGTATCGTGTGGTCATATCAGCTTGCAGGCATATGCAAACACAGGAAACTCGTAGCAAATCCTAAGCCAAAAAAAAAAAAAAAAAGTGTGTCGTCATCATGTCTGAAGTCAGAGTCTAGCCAATCCTCTACCTCCTCCTAG
>CATKHJ011325412.1:0-16700 GCA_949750685.1 Vernicia montana
TTCGATTTGCTATGAGCAAACTTGAAATTGGTTACATACCTCCTTCGACTCTAATTGTGGCAACTTTGCCTTTTAGCTGCAAGTGGATCCTTTCGGTACTAAACAAAGCAATATCCAAAACTGTTTCAGCAATGGACTCATATGAGTTTTCAGATGCTGCCAGCACAGTGTATTCATGGTGGCAATATCAGTTTTGTGATGTTTTCATTGAAGCAATCAAGCCTTACTTTACTGGTGATGATCCAGCATTTGCCTTGGCGAAGAATTCTGCACAAGACACTCTTTGGGTGTGTTTGGATAATGGCCTGCGATTGCTTCATCCATTTATGCCATTTGTTACTGAGGAATTGTGGCAACGCCTTCCTTCAGCTAGGGGCCATACTAGAAAAGAGTCGATTATGATATCTGAATATCCATCAACTGTAGAAGTAAGATCTAGTCTCATAATTATAGGATAATATTTTGGGGTATTAGTAGTTTAAATATGTTTTTAGTATGGAATGTCCACTAATTGATGATCTTTTGGCACAAAGGACTTATTTTCGCCAAATTGTTTTGCTGTCATGAATATTTTTAATGTTATTGATGATGGTTTAAGTATAGACTGAACCAAGACAGTTTTATGTGACTAATGATACACTGTCTCGCTATAGACCTGGACAAATGCAAGGGTAGAATATGAAATGGATCTTGTTGAGTCCACTGTGAAGTGTATAAGGTCTCTGAGGGCTGAGGTGCTTGGCAAGCAAAAGAATGAAAGGTAATTATTGAAATAAATTCTTTTTTGTGATCTGCTATTTTTCCCCTTTTATTATTGTTTTCAACTAATCAAATTGCTTATTTTCATATGCATACATATTTATAAACAAGCAATTCTTTTCCGCTCCATATATCATATAGGTGCAGTTATATTGCATTATGTAGATGTAAAACTACTCCCAAAGTCAGAATCATGTTTGACCTTATCACATGAATATGAAGCCATAAAAATTGGTGCAAGTTTTTCAGAATTACCTCTAAATAAATATGGAAAACTAAAATTGCTTTGAAAGGTTGTGCTTGGACATTTCTTACATGGGGTTGAGTATTTCAGAAGTTGTATTGCTCATTTTTGTCCTGGGTTTGAAATGATTGATATCTATTTTGTGGTGGTTTGTGTTTTCAGACTACCAGCTTTCGCATTTTGCCAAAGTGATGAAGTAGCTGAAATTATTGCTAGCCATGAATTGGAGATTTTAACTCTTGCAACTTTGTCATCTTTAAAGGTATGGGCAAGGCACTAAATTTGTACTTTTTGGGCTCTAATTTTTTCTTTTCTTTTTGTTCCTTTATATGCTTGTCTTGTATTCTTATTTTGTTCCTTGCACTTTTGTCTTAAATTGCTGTGACTTTTATGCATATTATTCTTGAATGGTAGCACAGGCTGGAAATCTATAATTCACTAGTTTGGATTTTTAAGCATGAGTTTGGCAATTGGCAGCAACTGTTTTTCCTTGGCAATGAGTACATTAGGGTTCCTAATGGGGGAAATATGGAAATCCCAAATTTTAAGTAGGGCCTTCGTCTTTTATCGAATGTAAAATGAATTTTCACAAGGTAAAATAATATTTTAGGGTGTATTTGTCTGGTCTGATGCAGTTTGAGAATATCTTTGAAACTAGCACCCAAGTCATAGTGTTTAAATTTCTGAAAATTACAAGATACCCCATAAGTTTAGTTTAATCAACACTTAGGAGTTAGGACCCTGCTGTTTCAAAAATTTGCACTTTAGTCTTTGTGATTTGCTAATAGCATGGCTCTTTAGCCCTTGAGATATATTATAAATTTTTTTACTGCTTGTTAGACTTTAAAATGACTCATCTTCAAAATTTAAAATTTTTTTGCAGTTATTGTAATTTTTCAAAACACTTTTGTCTCTCATCCTTATGGTTTGTATTGATGGTAGTACAAGGACTAAAATATACATTTCTTTTAACAGTAGGGACCCAATGGCTAATTACACTTTTTAGTAAGTTTCCCTAAATTACAATCTACAACTTATTTCAATTTTTTCTAACAAAAAAAACCTTCAATTTTTAAAATAATTCAGGTAAATCAAACTCATTTTTCTAATTTTCCTTTGTTATTGAACCCATTAGACACCTGGCCCATGTTAGCATCAAAAGTAACAGTAATTTTTATCCATTTAAACCAAACGATATTTTTGTAATTGATAAATCCTAACCATTTAATTCATGCTGATGTAGTCTAGTATGTCAGTTTAGATAGTGTACACCCTAGACAGGAAGTTGCTTGCTTGGAAGATTGATGCAGTTAAGGAAAAAAAAAATTAGATTTAGGAATTATTTTTATTTAATTTTTCAATTAGGATTTTATTTAGTTTTCCTACTTTGTGAGTGGGGATTTTATTTAGTTTTCCTAATGATTCTGATACTATGGAAATAATTAGGAAAACTAAATAAAATCCTAATTTAAAAATTAAATAAAAATAATTCCTAAATCTTATTTTCTTTTTCCTTAACTGCATCAAAGATTGTAGAGCTTCTTTCCCCTCGCTCACAATCCATATCTTTTCTTATCTCCCCAACTTATCCCTTCTATCTTTTCCCACAGGATTATAATTTCAAATCCTGTTTGGTATCTTCTAAAACTAGGAATTCAAGTCAGTCTAATTGTATTCAAGCAAATTGTATTTAAGTCTGTCATTTGGAATCCATTTTATTTTACTTAGTCCAATTTATATATGGAGGAAAAATGAAAAAAGAAAAACAGTCAAAAACTGACAAGGAATTGGGTTTTTGCAAGAATTTGTTGGTCAAAAAAGCCAAAACATCTTCTCTTTTAATGTGGTTGAGTTGCAATCCTGAGGTCTGACTAGTTTGACCATATTTTTTGAAGTTTAGCTTGTTAATATTTCATTAACTTCATTGGTGGGAAAACTTTGCCTACTTTTCCTTGTGGCTTTCTGAATGATGTCTTTGCAAATGGTGATATGCTGAGCTACTTGCTGAGAAGTTATCAATGTTGCTACTTTTCTGTTTCTTCATTCAAATATCTAGATCTATGGAGAATTATAGGTATCTGTTTGCTCAGCAAATACTAGTCTTGTTTTATTATGGTTGGCAAAATGTTACAAGTATTATAATATTTTAAATCTCTTATAGTGCTATTCTACTATAAAACAATTTCAAACTAAAATATTCGTCAGGTATTATTGAGTGGGAATGATGCTCCTCCTCCTAGATGTGCATTTGAGAATGTCAATGAGAATCTTAAAGTCTATCTCAAGGTTCAAGGAAAAGTAGATGCGGAGGGAGAGCTTGAGAAGATCAGAAATAAAATGGATGATATAAAAAAGTAAGTCTGGTTTCTTAATTAAAATTAATACATAATAACTAAAATTCACACACACATACGCACATGTATGGTTAGGTGTACATGGTCACGTCTCTGTTCTATATGTAGACACCCCACACACATACAGATTGGTCAGTCAGCCAGTCGATCTGTGACACATGGATCTTCCTACATATTCATGCTTCTCAATGTGTGTATTGTGAGGTAGAGAGCATGTGCCATTTTTGAATTGTGTGTGTATCTAGGCGTACTTTTGATGTGCATTGAGAGTACTTATGGATCACCTTGGTTGCTGCATATATCTATTATTTGTGGTGTTCATCATTGAGAGGTTATAAATTTATAATTGATTAGGAAATGGAAGCTGAATCATATTTTTGGCATGTGGAACAGTATAAATCCCTAATTTATTTATTTATTATTTATTTTTTTAATCAGGCAATGGGACAAATTGGACAAGATGGTTAATGCAACTGGCTATAAAGAGAAAGTACCATCTCATATTCAGGACGAGAACACTGAAAAGCTGACCAAACTTCTTCAAGAGCTGGAATTCTTTAAAACAGAGAGCTCCCGGCTTGAAGCTGAGATTGGAACAGGAGATCAATAGATTAGAAGTTCATACCTATTGATGGACTCCACGGATCAATTAGAGAAAGGTATGCCACTCAACCGTCCCAGAAAAAGGGGTAGTTTATTCCCCCCTTAGCAGTTGCCATTTATCTTTGCTGTTATTATTTCAATTTAATCTAATAAGGTATCGTTTGGATGTGTAGGTATTGCGTTTCAGATTTCACTCTTGCACAATTAGTAAAAAAAATTTAGAAGCTCTATCCAATTCAGGGGTTAGAACCTTCCCCTCCCTTGTTATTTGCTGCAGAGGACACAGAAAGCTCAAAAGCTTAAATGATTAGATAATTTTTGAGGGAAATTAGCGAAAAGTGCATGTTATTTGGAATTATTGATCAACTAATCACTTGCCTCTGTATTTAATTTTAATAATATTCCAACTAGTTGTAAGTGATTTTGTATGATTAATTAATCTGTAGGTAATATGTTAATTTTAAACAGAAGCAATGTGAAAGTTATAATTTTTTCCTAATTATTTTTTTATTGAATATAAATCCTATAAAAGCTTTAAATCCTGGTTTGATTTTTTTTTTTTGCCAAGACCTGGTTTGATTAATTGTTTCATTTATTGTCTGGTTAATTAGATTATGGTAGGTAGTGAAATTGGGTAGAAATTAAGGAAGTGTTGAGGAAATTGCTACTGCCACATTTGTAATTGTTTGTTTTATTCTTTACTTTTACAAGGCTAGAGCTAAAATCAATATGGAATATGGGGGCTGTGAAAATGTCTGCATTAGAGGCATCTCATGTTCCATCTTTTTATGCACAGATGATTTGAATTTGTTTGTTGAAGCTTGTATTGAAGAAAATTCAGGTCATTAAGTATTTGTCTGAATACATTTTACAAAGCCTTTAAACATTTTGTCATATGGTTATATATAAATTTAGAAAAATTCTATTATTTGTAAAAATATCTTAAAGAATAATTCAAAAATCAGTTATATTATCAAAATTCATATAAAAATATGCATATATGAGCAATTTAGAAAAAGAAAAAGGATAAATTGTAAAATACTATTCCTTGATATTTGCTTTAATATATGCTTTAGTTTTTATTATTATTATTTGAAAATAATTTCCTTAGTGTTGTAGATCGATTTATTAGCACAGCGGATCAAAAATAATAATAATAAATATAAAACAATAAAGTAAAGAGAGGAAAAGAGATAAAAAAAATATATAGAGAGAGAAGAAGTTCAAAACCAATCTTATTATATTAATCATAACTTTCTTTATATATAGAAATAGTTAGGGTTTGGTGTATACAATATTACTAAAATAACCATGTATTATAATTTCTTTAAATTATATACTTAAGTGTGTTTAAGTAATATCAATATATAATAATTTATTTATAATACTATCTTGAATATTACTTACGGCATGAATATGTCTCTTTAAAAACATTTCTAGGAAAATCCATTGAAAAAAACATAGCTAAAGAAAAGTACAATTCATGCACTATTCTGTTATTGTACAGATTGTCTCATTAAAACATTTGATCAAGAAAGCTCTATGAGACAAAAACTTGACTAAAGAAAAATAGTACGATCTTATATTAATTTGCTCTCCCTGATGAAGACAATACTTCAAGACGACACATACTAATCGATGAAACAAACCGTTCAAATATGTAAGTAGGTAAGGACTTAGTAAATAAGTCTGATAGGTTGTCACTTGAACGAATTTGGTGGATATTTATTTCACCACTCTTCTAGAGTCCATGCATGTAAAAGAATTTGGGTGAAATATGTTTAGTTCGGTTACTCTTGATATATTCACTTTTAATTTGTGCAATGCAAGTTGCGTTATCCTCAAACAATATAGTGGGAGCATCTTTTATTGAGAATACTTGACAAGTCTCATATATATGTCCTATCATAGATCTCAACCAAGTACATTCTCGACTTGCCTCATGCAGAGCCAAAATCTCTAAATGATTAGAGAAAGTAGCAACCATAGTTGCTTTACAGACCTCCATGAAATTGTAGTACCACCATAAGTAAACACGTAACCAGTCTGAGATTTATCATTATGAGGGATTAGACAAATAACTAGCATCCACATATCCCATCAGTGTCTTATTCGAATTGTATAGAAAATACAACCCTATATCAATAGTACCCCGAAGATAATGCAATAAGTGTTTTACACTACTCTAATGTCTCTTGGTAGGTGCAGAACTATACTTAGTTATGAAATTTATTGCAAATACAATATCAAGCCTAGTGCAATTTGCAAGATACATGAGTGCTCCTATAGCACTCAAATATGGTATTTCAGGACCAAGTAGCTCTTCGTTATCTTCTTTAGGTCTAAAGGGTGTTTCTTCACATCTAGTGAGCGAACAACCATTGGTGTGCTTAAGGGAAAAGATTTATCCATGCAAAATTGCTTAAGTATCTTTTTTACATAAGTAGACTGGTGTACTAGGATTCCTTGGCATAAATGATCGATTTGTAGGCCGATACAAAATTTTGTTTCCCCTAAATTTTTCATCTTGAACCCACTCTTCAAATAAGTACATGCTTCATTGAGTTCTTTAGGAGTCCCAATGATATTTTGATCATCAACATATACTACAATAATAACATAATCATTCTGTGATATTTTTATGAATACGCATGGACATAGTGTGTCATTCACATATCATTCTTTCAATAAGGATTCACTCAAACTATTATACAACATACGTCCAGATTGCTTTAATCCATACATGAATCTCTGCAATTTGATGGAATACATGTTGCGTATTTGATGTGCATTCATCTTTGGTATCTTTAGTTCTTTTGAGACTCTCATATAAATATCATTTTTTAAGTTCCCATATAGGTAAGCTATTACAACATACATAAGGCGTATATCAAGCATTTCTTTAACTGTCATACTAATCAAGTAACAGAACGTGATCATATCCATAACAGGATAATAAGTTTCCTCATAGTCAATACCAGGTCTCTGCGAAAAATTCTAGGCAACTAGCCTTGCTTTATATCTTATCACCTCATTATTCTCATTACGCTTTCGGATAAATACTCATTTATACCCAACTGGTTTCACATTTTGGGGAGTCAGCATAACATATCTGAATACCTTGCATTTAGAGAGCGAGTTTAGCTCGGCCCGAATTGCCTCTTTCCATGATGTCCAGTCATGTCTATGTTGACATTCAATTATATTTATAGGTTATGTATCCAAATTGTCTCTTGAAACAGCAAAAGCTACTATTGAGGCAAATTGATCAACGACGATAAATGAATTTCTATCTAATGTTTCTCCTGTATTCACAAAATTAATCAACTCCAGGAGCCATATCTGGAAGATCTAATTGTTCTGTTATCTCAGTCTGTATTTCATCATTGGCTATAGCTCTTTGACTGAGATCTTCCTCTTCAAGAGGCTTTTTTTCAGGAGATTTTCTTAGTGACGCAGCTTTTTTTTTTTTTTTTTCTGCGGATTTTTATCTTTAGCTCTAATTGGCCATCCACGCTTCTAGCGTGTGTCGAGTTGGATTGAATTTTTATTTTCAATAGAGAGCATAACCCTTGTTGGGGTATTAGCAGCTGGAATATGAGACTTTGTCACTCTTTTGGAGTCTGTAAATGCATTTGGCAGTTGAGTTGCAATATATTGCAACTGTATTATTTAATGAACTTCTAGTTCATTATGACTTGTATGTGGATCAAAACTATCTAAATGGTCTTCCTTCCAAGAAATTTATCGACATTCTTTAGTGCTAACAGGTGCTTTTCCTCCCCCTAATGTCGGGAAATGTGCCTCATCAAAATAAATTCCAAGTTTTCTCTATGGACCCATTTTCGCACATTGAGGTGGTGCTATTGGTACATACACAACACAACTAAAAACTCACAGATGAGAAATATTAGGCTCATGTCCATGTACAAGTTGTAAGGGAGAGTATGTATGATATGCATAATTGCATGTCATGCCAAATTTTCAAGGTTTGATTATTGAACTTCAGGTTCAACATAACATGTTGTTCATGTATACTGAGAGTAAAACAATAATGAAATTATTCATAGATTATAATGCATAAAATAATATGGATAAATAAATAAACAACTTATTGATATAAAATTCTGAAAAAATCTAAAAACAATATCTAAACTTATATAAACATAATCCAAATAAGATGTAAAAACATCAAAAATGAAATCTAATAAAGCAATAAGAATAATAATACAAAAATGCAAAATCCTAGCCAATTACTCCTTCAGGGAGTCTACATAAAAATCACTAATATTGAGCTAAGTTGTGTCCTCTGTGTGGGTTGTTTCTCCTCCAGAGTTCTCATGATTTACTAAATATATCTCATTCTTGAGTTTTGACTTTTGATTATCTACAACATTCACTTATGGGACTGCTGCTGTACCAGTGGGTCTAGCTTAATGATTTCTCATTAGCAATTTATTGTCTTTGTCAGCCACTAAAAGACAAGCAATAAGTTCAGAATATTTTTTAAATTTTCGCTCTCTATATTGATGTTGTAGGAGCATATTGGAGGCATGAAAAGTAGTATATGTCTTCACTAGCATTTCATATTCTGTAACTTTATCACCACACAATTTCAGCTGTGAAATGATTCTGAACATTGTTGAACTATATTCTGAAACAGACTTAAAATCTTGTAGGACTACAGCCTTCAAGTAATTGTATCAATCTTTAAGGCTCTTCTAGAGAACAAAAAGATCCTTAACAGTGAGATATTCAGCCTTTAAATCCTCACTTAAATGACATCTAAGTAGGATGATGCTTTGTTTTGGTTTGTGTGAGACCTCGCCCGAGTATTGGTTTGGTCCATTTGGAATCAGAATGCTCTTTTAGGTCTGATTTCACGATTAAAGCAGCTATCGCTTTATTTGGCAAATTGATTTAATTTTTTGGAGAATGATTTCCGAGTTGCCACCCTAATTTATTTTAAAATGAAAAAATTAAGGAAAAACCCAATTTTGACTCTAATTCATTAATTTCTCGATTAATTTACCTAAAGATGAAATCACTAGCCTTCGAACTAGGTTGAGCTTAGGGACTAGGTTTTTTGTTTCAAACAATCTTAATTTGGCTCCTAAGTTGATTTGACTTAACATTGATTTAATAAATGACAGATATAAATGACAATTAAGATGTATAAACATGGCATAACTACGAATGCATGGAGAATTGAAAGCAAGTAATTTAAACATGCACAAGTAAATGATAGTATTTTCTCTAGCCCTAAAGGGTACTAGGCAAATCACATGGTCCATCCTTTATTCCAAAATAATTAATTTAATTACAAATTTAATGATGGGATGCCTTCTCTAACCCCTATGAGTTTTAGGAAGACCACAAATTCCCTTACAACACAAATGTTTACAAAAATAAAAGGAAAGGGGATTGATTGGAGGTTTGGATTTGAGGCTTATTAAATTCCAAACATGCGTACGTACCTCATTGAATGAGAATAAAAACCTACGTAGTTCATTTCCACTGTGAAGTGGAGGAGTTTAGGGATTGATTAGATTAATTGGATTGATTTGATTTGGGGGGCATTTTAAAGTTGGTGAGAGAAGATGATATACCTTCTCTTGAGAGATTTTGAGTGGACAGAGTGTTTTTTCGGATCGGAGTTTCGTTTTACCGGTCTCGAAATTTGAGGATCTTACTCAAGGAGAGTAGATCTAATTAATTAATTTAGAATTAATCCAAGAAAAAATAATCCTAATTAGTTTCCAATCAAAAAGAAAGAAAACTTTTAATTACTAATCAATTAATTAATATTTAGAATTAATTATTTAATTTTTAGTTAAAATCAAAGAGATATTAACTAAAAATTAGAACTACTCAAAGAGAGTATAGGGATTAATTAGAGAGAGAGAGAGAGGAAGAGCAAGTGGATAGCCGATCAACAAATGCTCTGGGGTGTTTTGGAATGAAGGAAGGGAGGCCTATTTATAGGCAAATGGTTGGGAGGGGTACTCTGGGCATTTAAAGAGTGAAAAGACAAAAAAGATGAAGGGTTTTGTAGCTGAAAATCGGGCTGGTAGGGGGTAAAAATGAAATTTTGGGGCAGCAAAGGGGGGACTGGCCGCCGGTGAGGATGGAGGATCAACCGGACTATTAGGCGTGTCCGTCGGCGGCTTCTGTTGGGAGGCAGGCGGAAGCGCCAGTCGACTGCCCGGCTTCTGATGCGATAGTACTTACGCGTGCCAATCGCATTAGGGCAGACGCGCCGAGAGGTCGATGGACTCGACTAGATGGTCGGCGCCCATACCGGCTGTCCTACCGAACAGCCTCCTGATACTTGTCACATCTCAATTTTCTGGGCTTTTCAAGTTTTCGGATCAATTTTCGATACTTCCGAGGCTTTTTGAATTCTGAAAAATTACCGGTCAGTGTTGGTGGATTCCAAATTAGTTATTCGGTAGTTTGGCAGTTAGCTTTGGAGAAGAGTTGGTCAATTTATGAAAAATTTCATCTAGTTCAGAATGTCTGGTCAAGTTCAGAGTGATGACGGTCAATGTCGAAAATTAAGTATCCTTGAAAGCCCATTTTTCTTCGGAGGCGCTGTCCCCTTGACCCCTGCCCGCTAATCGGCTAGCGGGACTGTCGTACTGGTTCTGTGTAGCTCACTAATCTTAGCAGGTGTCAAGCTGCGGCCGCATCATGAGAGTGCAAAATTGAGGGTTCACAGTTTGATGTTGTATTTCCTTCCTTAATAGTTTCACCCAGCTCGTTAGCATCCAAATGCATTTCAACATCAAGAACACACGTTAAATAATTACTCTCATTGAGTTCAAGAGCATTGAATTCAAATTTAGCTAAATTGGCCA
Organism: Vernicia montana; assembly: GCA_949750685.1. Taxonomy (NCBI): domain Eukaryota; kingdom Viridiplantae; phylum Streptophyta; class Magnoliopsida; order Malpighiales; family Euphorbiaceae; genus Vernicia; species Vernicia montana. Next base: position 10,821 of record CATKHJ011325412.1, read on the forward strand.
TCTATAATAATAAATGACATTAATAATATGCCATAAATAACAAGTATTTACATGATAGTATACCATAAATAAGTCACAAAATTATAGAAAAATAAATAAATTTGCAATCAAATAAAGAATCTCATATGCCATTATGATTTACCAAACATGAATGAGTATATCTCAATCTAAGACCAAATTCAAGCTTTAATTGATATCATTCACACTGTTTATGAATATCAAAATTTAAGCAAATTAAATTCCTCTTTATAGCAATTACACAGTACTCATACATGCATTTTGTATATGTGCAAGTATCCAAGAAACTCAAATATATATCAAGCATCGCAACAATTCACTTGTGAATTTAATAAACTCACCAACACAATGCATCATAGGTAATTTATATGTTCATTTTCTTTGAGTTGAATTCAAAAAAATTGATCAAACTTGCGCATATTTAGAGACAATCCAAAGGTGAAACTCATATGTAATTGAATAATTAAATTCAAAATAAAATAATATAATTCTCAATATGCAATTTTTGATAAACCCATCAACATAGCATTATAGTAATTGATTTAACTAGATCAATTAACTTGTAAATCAAACAATCAATTGGAGGAAAAAAAAATAATTTAACCAATCAATGTGCTCAACCAAAGTTAATGCACATATTGCAAGAGACAATCAATGATTTTAAGAAATCGTTATCCATTATTATGTATTGATCCTAATGATTCTGGTGATTTAAAGAATGTTTATTGATCGGTCTCAGATCAAGGAAGATGTATGTGGGCTGGATAATTCGCTATTGGATGTTCCTTGTGTGGGCCTGCAAGAAAGAGAACAGTGTCAAAAGGGACAGGCCTTGTGCTTGGCAAAGACCCTCCGACACTCAAGTTAGTGACGAGCTAGTTTAAGGTGGCCAGAGAGAAGGAATTTTCGTTCTTTATGGTCTGAGTGTTTTTGAGAGAAAGAATGGAGGTGAGAGAATACATAGTTCAAGCTACCTCTAAAAGTTGCCTCTGCTTACCTTTTATATGACATAATGTTGTTGTAAACCTAGTAGGGATCCTAAGGGAGAGGTGGACTGGCCATACACTGATGTGACTGCCATCAAGTTTTTGTCTAGTCCTTGGCTAGGATATCACGTGTATGTAGTCATATAGGGGGTTGGTAAACCCATGAGTGGAGGGAGAAAGTCAGGAAAGGGGTGAGCTGCCTATGAGCATACTTCCTCTGACAGCTTTTGGCTTATATGCTTAATGGTGACAGGGACTGCAGTATACAAGCTTGTGAAGCAAGCTTCCTAGTGAAAGAGGAGTGAGGCGAGGTCCCGAGCTCTGATTCCTTGGTAGTAAAGGTTCTGATAGCGAGCTCAATTAGTAGCCCATGTGGATTGGGCTTGTGTGACATAATCTGTTTGATGGGCTTCACCTCACTTAGGCCCAATTTGGGGTTTATTGTTTTTATCCCTCATTAGAGGCCCCATGTTTCAGCAAGGCGAAGGCAAGAATGAGCCTTAGTCGAAACAGAGCTTTGATTGCAGACAAGATATTACTCCGAAGAAGACTTCTTGTTGGTTGCCAGCTCGCTTTAAAAAAAAAATAAGTCTTGCAGAGCTATTCTCTTTGTCATGTCTTTGCTTCATTAGGAAGTTATAGAGACTGAGCGGATCTTCATGCATCCGTCAATGGAGATATCACATTTAATGCAAAAGTCATTTGCTTCATAACGTGGCCACGTGGTGTAATAACGGCCACGAATTTAAGAAGTCATAACTGCTGCCGCCTTTTTAAATTTTGAAATAATGGAGGGGCGATTTTCAAGGAATTGATTTGTATAAAAACCCTTCTTTTTCTTCAGTTAGGGCTTCTGCGCTTTTTAGTTTTTGAGTGTATTGCTCTGAATCGCTTCTTTGTTCTTTTTGCTTCTTCTTTCAAATTCTTCAATCCCTGTTATTATGTTGTGTCCTTCTCCATTTCTCCATTATCAATGGCTTCCAAATCTGTTGCTCAGAACACCTTCGACACCATCCACAAGGATATGGTGGATGCTTGGTGCGAGGTTCCTTTAGTTCTCAAATAATTGGACCTCATTGTTTTTGTAAAGAATTTGGACAAAAAGAAACAAATTCTATGTTCAAATTCCTCAGAAGAATCAGCGAATGTATACCAGTGTGGGCGTAGAAAACACCACTGAGATGCCCAAGGACAATGGGCACTATGTCTCTCCTTTTCTAGTGGGGTATTTCAACTATTTTTAGTTGAATTCGATGATGCTTCATCCCAACTCCATTAAAGACTTTCACTTATTCGAGGTGATTTGCCATGCATTTCACGTGACCTCGACTCCCAGAACCTTCCAAGTGTTCTTCAAATTTGGTAGATCTGGCGAAAGAAATATTCGGTGTACTTCAGCGAAGGGAAACCGCCATCTTTTTCTTGGCAAGGACAACAAAATTGCAAACTGGGCCAATAAGTTCGCCACTATGGTAATAATAGAAGGGAATGGTGCGAAAGGACCTGGGTTTGGTTTCCCGGGGCGAATGATGGTTCCTTATGTCTTCGCTCTTCCTAATACACCTGATGAACTTACCCCTGACGAGCTCATAACCATCAAGACCCTCGTCTATGGCAACTCGATATATGATGTAAGCAGGTTGAGTATTGCCTCGACAATTGAGGATACTCGAAGTAAGCCCGTCAGCTTTTTTACCATTAAAGATATTTGTGGTGAGTCTTTCCTTTGATCTTGATTACTTTTATTGATTGTGTGCATTGGCTGAGCAAAATTTTGATTATACTATTTATTTCTTGCAGCGGTTGCTGAGGGGCTTCAATACAAAGGTTTGGCTAAATTGACCAAGAATGTAAAGATCCCCATTTATAATGCTGGTGCCTATTTGCCAGTGATTGACGAGTTTACTGACCTGCTGAGTTCACGTTATGAGGAAGATTAGGTGCCTCCTAAAAAGGAAGAAACTTCTGCTACTATTAGGGCTGAGGCATAAAAAGCCCCTAGAACCAAGTCAACAACAAGTAGGAAGAGGAGGCTGGTCAAAGCTGATGATGTGGCTCCGAAGGAGATGGCTAAAACTGTTGAGGACCTGCCCTTTAAGGGCATTGTAATTTATGAGGTTCCTCATGCCAGTAGAAGATAGGGCGACGAGGTCCTTCCTCAGGTCTAGGGCAAAGGGAAGGCACCAACGGATTATGTTCCTGAGCTTCCAATGTCGAAGGTGCCCCCTTTTGTTTCTGCATCTCTAGGTAGGACCTTCAGCACAATTCACTCAGCTGTCAATGAGATCTGTTCTTCTTTAGAACCAGCCGAGGTGGGAACTATAGCTAACTTCGCCTTTGTTGACGAGGAGGACGAAGACAATCTGGCCATTTCTCAACTATCTCTTCAAGCGAGGTCTCCAACTCGGTCTTCATTTGTCGAGGTGATTGTTCCTGAGGCCTCTCAAGTGCCTCGCGAGGAACACCAAGCTGGGGATACTATTGGCAGTGAAGGGGTATCTCTCCCTGAGGCTATTCGCCAATGGGATCAAAAGAGGTTGGCTGAAGAAGCAACTCATATAGAGGCCTCCCAAGTACAAAGTGAAAAGGTTCCAACTGGGGTTGCTAAAGATTTTTCTTTTTTAGTTGAAGAGCTTGTGGGTCAAACAGGTTCATTTTCTCTGCTATTGCATTCTCTTGTCTGTCAGTTAATTTATTTTATTTGTCCCTCTAATTGTCTACTTCCTTTATTTTGGAGAGGACCCAAATGTTGTTGGGGGTGAGGGAACCACCTTCAATTCTTCCTGAGGTGGAGTTTACTGCAGAAGATTATCTTTCTGATATGGGGAATGAGGACTTCTTTACCCCTTCCATAACAGTATTAGTGGAGGAGCATCCTATTGTCCTTCAAACGAATGACCTTTCGCCCCTCAACACTTCTCAACCTCAAGAAGTGATCACATAGGCGGGTGATGAAGAGCTGGCTCCACCTGCGAAGCATCAGAAAGTAGGGGAGTGAAGGAGAAAAATATGTGAGGCTTGGCGAAACGCCTTCTGTTCCACCTTTAAGCCTACCTCGAGCACATCCTAGCGGGATGCAATTGATTGAGGCTAGAGAAATAATAGTTCTAGAGCCCACCTTCCCTGAACAAGCACTTATCTCAGCAAGGGAAGCTTTGGATGAGGTATACTTTTTCTTCTCCTTCTTTTTTATCTTTTTTTACATTGTATTCATCTGCTGACTTCATTTATTTTTGTTACCCAATATGAATCAATAAGGGGGGTTGAATGGTTGGAAATTAAAATTTTAATTGAGTGAGAAAGGAAGAATAGAAAGAACACAAGGAATTTATAGTGGTTCAGATTATAACCAATCTTACATCCACTCCCCAATCACCAATTGGATATTTCACTATCTATGGAGTTTTAACAAGTTCACTCCCAATTTAGTGTTTAAGCTCACACCAAACTTTACAAGTGTTTTCAATAGGCTCACACTCAAAACCTCACAAGTGTTTTCACTAAGACTAACATTCAAACCCAACAAGAGTTTTTACAAAGGATCACTCCCCAACCTAGATAGTGTTTAATGGCTAACACTAAACCCTTAAGCAATGAATGCTCTTACAACTAACATACAAAGTGTTAAATAAAAAATTGAAAGCTTGAGAATTAAATTTACAAAAATTTTCAAGAGTTTGGTTGTTAGAGAAGTTATTGGTTTATCTTGAAGTCTCTTGATGAGGGTATTTATGGTTTCCCTCCATCAAAAGAGCTGTTACAAATAGCTTTAACCAAATATTCTTTCAACAGCTAGAAATTATGCATTAAATGCTCTGTCAGACAAGAGTCGCGGTTTCCATCACCATATTGCAGTCGTAATGTGCATATTGTGTTCGCTACATAGATTTCGCGGTCGCTACATTCATATATGTCCAACGGATAGTGCCACGTGGCAGATTTTCATTTGCTGCTGATGTTACCATTGGAACTCTTCTCAGTCTTATAAATATCACGGTCACAACATGAAGGTTGCGGTTGCGATATGCCTTTTGCGCTCTGTGTTGTGGTCGCTACACTGACCGTGAACCTCTTTGGATGAAATGTGCAATTTAGGCTAAAAGCTGGATTGTGATCATGATAAGGTTGGTGCGGTCACGGCATTGATGTTGCGAGCGCGAATCACGAGTCCAACAGAATACTTAGAGATTTTTCTAAGTTCTTGAATCCCAAGCTTTTCTAAGGCATTTTATCTATCAAAATACACTTAGATGAAATATTAGAACTATTCAATTTGATTGTCAAGATCAAAATTGAGATTGACTAAGTTGGAAACCCAATTTAGGTCAACAATTTCTTTATGTAGTTGATGTGCCTAAACACACACTAACAACTGCAAGTGCACAGGTCGTTATCAAGTAATAAAATGATGAGTAAATTATCATTTCCCACGATGAATGTTTATAAGTACTAGCTCAAACTTTGACTATGGTCTAGTGAATTAAAGATTTAGGAGAATAAAACTAAAACTAAAACTAAACTAAAAGGTGAGAAGATTGAAAGATATAAATAAGAATAAAGCTATCTAGATATGAATCCCCCTAGCCTATCATGAATGTTATGAACAATGGAATTTATTAACCATACAATTCATTGAATTGGCGTTCCACTAATTTAGACTAAAACCTCTCTCGAATGATTTAATCCCTAATTCCTAAGTAGAGTGCAAGGAATCTCTTCTCAAACACAATCAAATAAGTCATGCATTAAGAACAAGGAACAAAGCACCAAAGGATCTTGTAGGTCTATCTCTAGTACCCCAATCAATCCTCAATCTGTCACGACCCAACCCGGCTTACCGAGTCGCGACGGTCCTAGGGCATGGGTAGGCGTAAGG